>JANIHZ010000008.1:21780222-21795264 GCA_027478365.1 Erythroxylum rufum
CACTGCCCGGCATTCCCAAGAAATACACGCGGGAGCTCGACAGAATAATCTTTATGCAAATCCAACTATTTAGAAGCCTCTAAGAAATGGATTGCAAACGAGCCTTGATCCATGATTCAAGGTATTGCAGCTCTTCATTGTTAATTGAATGGCCAAGACCCGGATAAGCCTGAAGAGTTGTGGATACACTCAAAAATTTAAGCTTTTTGCTCACAAAATGACAACTAAAGGAGCATTTAGGATAAAGTTGGATAGTACCTTAAACTCCGAACTTATACCAGCTTGTTCAAGGAAAGGGGGCCCTGCTTGTCCCGCTTCAAACAACACTGTTCTGTCAGCCATTCCATGCAACCACAAAATAGGGGTCTGCTCCAAACCTCAGATCTCAAACCATTAAACCATGAAAAACACCTCATGACATCAAAGTAGTAGTTGCTCCTGAGTAGAGAAGCTGATACAAGAGGCCTATCCAACTTAATAAATAAGGTACCTTCTTTGCCTCCTGAGTAATCTGGCCCACAATGGAAGAATTAAAAGGAACCCACCCACTGAAGACTGCACCTCCTCCCAGAGTTTTCGGGTACAGCAGAACACTAGCCAAGGTCAAGGCACCTGCCACAACCAGTAAGAACTAAAAAGCAGAAAATGAAATTCATATTCTATGTTTTGTCACAGTCGCACAGAGAGAGAGACAGAAACCTCCTTGACTAAATCCGCACACAAATACGTTGTCAGCATCTGTCCCAGCGGCTATTTCCTTGTCTATCATTGCATGAACTTTCTGGACTGCTTTAAGCAAACTGCTTTCATCCTTTGGAGATTCCTAATACTCATTTAACATACAAAATTGGTATGGACAATCGATCTCAAAAGAACTTACATTCTTGTTTAGGTAATTAAAACAAAGATAGGCATCTTCCAGCAATTAGAGAATGACCGAATGGCATTGTAAGCTGAAAAAACTGAAGTCAGCAATTCTTTCATGCTACAAAATCAAGGGATAAGGTGTTGTGATAGGGAAACACGGGTATGTTGTGTTAATACTACCTCATACATTGAATATCGCTCTCAACTAAAGGCAAAAATGTAAAGAAAGCAGCAACATGGAAGAAACAATAATGAGAGTGAACTCATAAATTAGAACTCTACAAATTAAAAAAAATCATCAAGGGCATCTTGATAGATAAGAGAGGACGCCTTGTACCGCACGCATTATACTAGTACAGAACATAATATCATACTGCTTATGCAGGCAAGGAAGCATCTTTAAAATTATTAGTGGATGGATCAATGTGTGAGAGCATAAAAATAAGAAGGGAACACAAAATTGATACCAAACAAGGACGATGAACGACTGTATGCCATCATGATAGAACTCTAGTCTTAGAGTACTAGAGATTTCCTTTATTATTGAAATATATCCGTAATGTATATATCATTACAGTCTAAGATGTATAGTATTTCTCACTATCCCAGAGCTGAATGCTCCTCAGAAGGTTTGATTATCCTCCTGTCACAAGATTTTCTCTCTTTCTGCCTCCCTCTCTCCTGCTCTCCTTCCCCTACATAAACCCCCCTCTCCGAATGCATTCTATTACGCCTAACCAATTAGCCACATCAGCTATTCCTATTAACTAACTCCCCCCTAGCCCACTATTCTTTCTCCTAGAATACACTTTCCATACTAACGGTTTATTCTCTTTTCTATTGTCTCTCCCCTTGTCTAAATCACTCTCTTCCCCGTAGTTCCTATCATTGCCCCCTCCTGAAAAAGCAGCCTTGTCCTCAAGGCTGAAATGAGGAAATTGGCTACGGATCACATAGTCATCCTCCCATGTAGCTTGTTCCATTGTTTGGCCCTTCCATTTAACCAACCACTGCTGTGTTGAGTCCCCCAATTTAGTTACTGTCCTGCTGGCTAGAATACTTTCAGGTTCCACCATATCTTCCAATTCAACCTCGAATCCTTCAGGTAAGGAGGCCTCCACCGAATAATTGCCCACTGCCCTCTTAAGTTGCGAAACACGGAATATAGGATGAGCTCTAGAATTGGGGGGTAGTTTGAGTTTATAAGTGACAGCTCCCTTTTTTTTCCAGAATTTGAAATGGGCCAAAATACCGTGCTGCTAGTTTTTGGTTGATGCGTCTGGCCACCATGTGTTGTCTGTGAGGGCGTAGCTTTAGGAAAACCCACTCCCCTACTTGAAAAGATTGAGGAATTCTTTTTTTGTCCGCATACCTCTTCATTTGCTCTTGTGCCCTGTGCAGATTGTATTTCAGCTGATTTAAGGCTTCATCTCTATCCAGTAATTCTCTAGCCACTGCCTCAACTCTAGTCTCACCTTGTAAATATCGCACAAGCGTGGGTGGCTTCCTGCCATACACTACCTCAAACGGTGTTGAACCCGTGGAGATATGAAAAGTAGTATTATACCATAACTCAACCCATGAAATCCAATAGGGCCAATGCTTAGGTTGTTCCGAAGCAAAACATCTCAAATAGGTTTCTAAACACCTATTGAGAACCTCGGTTTGTCTATTCGTTTCCAGATGATAAGATGAACTTATTTTAAGAACGGTACCTTGGAGGCGAAACAATTCTCTCCAAAAATGACTTACAAACAAGGGATCACGATCACTTACGATTGATAACGGGACTCCATGTAGGTGCACTATTTCTTTAACAAACACTTCAGCCACACTCTTAGCAGTATACGGATGCTTTAAAAGAATGAAATGGCCATATTTAGATAGCCTATCCACCACGACCAGCACTGCCTCAATGCCTTTAAATCTTGGAAGTCCCGTTATGAAGTCCATTGAAATATCTTCCCAAATCTGCTTAGGAATTGGTAGGGGTTGCAGCAGACCCCCGGGAGATGTAGCAGTATATTTTTGCCATTGGCATGTGTCGCAAGACTTGACAAAGTCTTGAATGGACTTCTTCATTCCAATCCAATAAAGATAACTAGCAATCGGCCTATATGTGCGCACAAAACCTGAATGCCCTCCAATAGGAGAGGAATGATATTCTTTTAGGAGGATTGGAGCCAATGGGGATGTAGCCGAGATAACCAACCTTCCCTTGTGCAAAAGAACCCCTTGATTCCAAGAAAAACCAGATCTGGAATTTGGCTTCTGCTGCAAATCTCGGATATTGTTACACAGTGTCGAATCATGTTGCACCTCCTGCTGAATTTGTTTGCCTTCTGCCCACAATGGGAATGAAACAATGGTCTTAAACTCCCCTTCTTCATAAACCCGTGATAAGGCATCAGCCGCCTTGTTTTCTGGTCCCGGTTTATACATGATTTCGAAGTGATAGCCCAAAAGTTTGGCCATCTAACACTGCTGATCTATTGTCGTAATTCTTTGCTGCAATAGATGACGTAGACTTTTTTGATCGGAATAAACCACAAAGGGTCGTCCAAGCAAGTAGTGACGCCAATGGTGCATTGCCAACACTAAAGCCATCAATTCTTTCTCATAGGCTGACTTAGAAAGATTGCCTGCTGAAAATGCTTTACTGAAATAGGCTATTGGTCTTTTGTTTTGCATTAAGACAGCACCCACTCCATTTCCTGAGGCATCACATTCAATCTCAAAAGGTTGGGAAAAATTAGGAAGAGCTAATACTAGAGATGTAGTCAAAGCTTTTTTGAGAGCCTCAAAAGACTCCAAGGCTGCAAAATTCCAGTGAAATCCTTTCTTCTTAGTCAGTTCAGTAAGTGGTTTAGCTATTTTGCCATAGTTCATAATAAATTTACGATAATACCCTGTCAATCCAAGGAATCCTAGTACTCCTTTAACATTCCTAGGGATTGGCCATATCAACACACTACTAATCTTTGCAGAGTCCACGGCTACTCCTCTCCCCGAAATTATATGCCCCAAATACTCCATCGTATGTCTCCCAAAATTGCACTTCTGTTTATTAGCCACAAACTTGTTGTTTTGTAAAACCTCCAAGACTCTTGATAAATGCAAGAGATGAGAATCCCAATCTGCACTATAGACCAAAATGTCATCGAAAAAAACCAGAACAAACTTTCTAAGAAAAGATCTGAAAATGTCATTTATGGCAACCTGAAAAGTAGCTGGTGCATTGGCCAAATCAAACGGCATTACTACAAACTCATAGTGACTGTTATGTGTCCAGAAAGCTCTCTTATGTATGCTCTCTTCCACAACCCTAATTTGATGATATCTAGACTTGAGATCTAACTTAGAAAAAACATGAGCATTATGCAATTCATTTAAAAGTTCATCCACCACTAGAATAGGGTACTTATCTGGTATCGTGACCCTATTTAATGCTCTGTAATCATGCTCTGTAATTGACGCACATTCTCCATGATGCATCCTTCTTCTTAACTAGAATGACTGGGCCAGAGTAAGCACTTGAACTATGTCGTATGATACCCACTTGCAACATTTGTTGGACTTGTTTCTCAATTTCATCTTTGTGGTGATGAGGGTATTGGTATGGCCTTACACTGATGGGGCCGTGTCCTTGTTGCAGGACAATAGCATGAGCATGTCTCCTTTTGGGAGGTAATCCTCCCAACTCTTGGAATACTTCTGAAAACTGTGTTAGCACCTTATTCAGCTCCTCCTGCTCTGTTCGGTTCAGTGGTGGTGGTTGATTTTCTGTTGTCTCAACAACTTCTGCTACTTGAAAGTCACTAGATAGAGTCTCTAATAGGCTGTGTAAGGATGCTGGACCTTCAGAGCTCTGACTTCCTCTTTGCTGGACTGATCTGATGTATGCATTGCCACATAATTCTACACTTCGTCCATCATATTAGAATTGCATAGTCATTTCTTTCCAATCAACAATGACCTTACCCAATGTTTGCAACCAAGCCACCCCTAATATGATATCCATTCCTCCCAACTCCAATATGTATGCATCAATCTTTAGCTCTAATTCCCCCATTCGGATGGGAATTTCTATAAACTTCTTACTTGTTGTTACCTTATGGCCATCCCCTAATCGAATTCACAAACTCCTTGTCAGCTCTATCTTTAATCCCAGACCACTAGCGAGTTTAGGAGAAATAAAATTATGGCTTGCGCCACTGTCCACCAACACTACAATGGGAACCCCGCGTATCTCTCCCTCTATCCTCATAGTCTTGCTTTCAGATAACACTACTTTGTTGATCCCAAACACCCCCATAGCTCGGCATTCTAGAGCTACTTCTTCGTCCTCGACATCATCCCCTTCAATGGCTATTATTTCCCCATCATCATTTAACATTTCATTATCATCCAATAGGAGCAACCGTAGTTGTCTCTCAGATCACTGATGTAAGGGATGAAATTTTTCCCCACATCTGAAACATAACCCTTTAGCTTTGCGATCCATCAGCTCATGATACGAAATGTGCCGTAATCCTCTGTTCTTCTCCGACGGTGCCCTTCTATCCCCGTCCAACCGTCTCATCGGCACCACTGGGTGAGATCCCGTAGCTCTGTTCGGTGATCTGGCATGGAAACGGTGGCCCATCGGGTCACAGGTTTGACCCGACCCGACATTCCCTTTCACCGCTCCATAACCCACTGAGTTGGCACGGCCCGACTCTATGTATGATGGATTAACTCGACTATTGCTTCTAAAACTAGCTTCACCTTTGTGATTCCAAGTGCGATGTCGGGGAGTAGACATCTCATAGCTTCTTTGATCACCGTACAACTACTCCACAGCCCTTGCAATCTTCATCATTTGGAACCTGTTGGCTGGGCTAAAGGTGCGCACTCTCCATCTGAGAACATTTCACAACCCACTCATAAAGTAACCCGTGAATTGCACTTCCGGTAAACGACCCACTTGTGAAGACACGAACTCAAAGGCTTCGATATACTCTTCTACTGAACCCGTTTGGTGTAAATCAGAGAGTTCTTCAAATGGGTTCTCAAATCGTCTTCTGCCATACCTATCGATCAAAGCATTCTTCAACTTCTCCCATGTTAGCTCAACTTCGGTTTCTCTTAGGAGATTAAACCAGTGAATGGTTGACCCCTCCATACTCAAGAGAGCCAGTTTAATCTTCACCTCTTCTGAAATACCGTGAACTTCGTAATAAATTTCCGCCCTCGTGATCCATCCCATCGGATCAGACCCATCGAACATGGGCAGCTCCACTTTTCTCACCGACATTCTATACTCCTCCATATTACCCAAAGACTGTTCCGAATGAAAATGCTGCTGAGAAGGCTGAGTACTCTTTTCACCAGCCATAGTCGGCCTTCTCTTATAAGTATCACTCCCTTGTCCCTCTTCTGGACACTTTCCCATCATTTTGCTCATTTCCATCAGTAATGCTCGCTGCATCTCCCCTATGGCCATTCTCATAGACAATTGGATGTCTTCGACCCCAGCTTCCAGAATAGCCATACAAGATTCCAACAATTCTACCCTATCCGACATCTTTGGTGGCATGAAAATGGACCTCCGCAGTTAATGAAATACCAGAAAGAAAACTATCCGTCCTTCCGATGTATGTAATCCGGAAGGTCGGACCAATGATAGAACTCTCGTCTTAGAGTACTAGAGATTTACTGTATTATTGAAATATATCCGTAATGTATCATTACAGTCAAGATGTATAGTATTTCTCACTATCCCAGAGCTGAATGCTCCTCAGAAGGTTTGATTATCCTCCTGTCACAAGATTTTCTCTCTTTTTGCCTCCCTCTCTCTTGCTCTCCTTCCCCTACATAAACCCCCCTCTCCAAATACATTCTGTTACGCCTAACCAATTAGCCACATCTGTTATTAACTAACTCCCCCCTAGCCCACTGTTCTTTCTCCCATAATACACTTTACATACTAACGGTTTATTCTCTTTTCTATCATCTCTCCCCTTGTCTAAATCACTCTCTCCCACGTAGTTCCTATCACATCACTTGACAAAAGATAAAGAAAAATGTAAAAGAGTTTGTTGTGTATGAGAATTTTGGAATTTTTGAATGGAGACGAGTGTTTCTTGGAAGCCTTTTGAGTAGACATGCTCTAAGATATAGGCGTATACAAAGGCATGTTGGTTGGCAGAGATGTTTTCGAAGCAAGACATGGTTTAGGATACCACCAAGTCACATGCATGGAGAAAGCAAAAAGATTCATGACTGGCGACACCACAACTTTGTGCACAACTGTGCCATATTTCATGTATCAATGTTTGGAGAAGTAGGAGGATCCACGGTTTGGGGACATAGGCGTGTCAAAAACCCATGTCATATTGTGGAAAGAGACGATAAGATTTACAGTAAGGGGCACGACCGCCTCTGTGAAAGTCTAGAATGGCGGTTTTGGGGGGATTTTAAACTTTGGAAATATTCTAAGACCCACTAGAGTTATGATTAAATTAGGTTGAGTTTGGTAAAGAGACTATCTAAGTAAAATTATTACAATTAGAGTTTATATATACACGTGTGTGTGTGTGTGTGTGTGTGTGATAAACCTAGTTTGCTCTAACCATCATTATAATTATTCAATAAAGAATCAACTACTCTTAGCTTCCAAAGTCATAGGCACCCCAATTAGTCAAACTTCATTAAAACTTCTTATGATCTTTCTTTCAATATTCTTTATTCTTGCTATCTATTTTCTTAGCAATTAATCTCAGAGTATCATTGAAGCAACAATGATTTAAATTACAAAGTTTAAAGTGGGAAAGTTCAATGAAACCATGAATTTCGGATTACAACAATGGAGAGCGAAGGAATTTGTTGGCATCAAAGCATATTGAAGGGGTTGCAAAAAAATAAGCCAAAAGTTATGGATGAACTTGAATGGCAGGAGTTACAAGTGCGAGTAGCTGAAACCATACGACTTTGTTTGGCAAACAAGATTATGTATGCATCTCCTGTGGAGATATGAAAGAAACTAAAGAGTCAATACGTCTCAATTTCTCTCACAAATAATGTGTTCAACCAAATAGTCAATGACCTATTGATACTCGAGACAACTATTGTGGACGCAGAAAAAGCAATGATTCCACTTTGTTCCTTGTCTCTTTCATGTGAAAATTTGTTGAGTATGCTCATATAGGAGCTTGTGCAGTTTCTCAAGGGGAAAAGGCCTACAGAGTGCAAGTAGATATACAAGAGGAAGCGAACAATAGCAGAAAAAGAAGTAAAAAAGTTCAAGCCTCGGCGAGTAGCTAAAGGGTACTCCAACAAAAGGAAATTGATTATGATGAAATCTTTTCTTTTGGTGGTCCGTCATATTTCCATCAGGATTTTGATGACGTTTAAAACAGATGGATATGAAGACAACTTCTCTTTATGATGACTTGGAAGAACAAATTTACATGGAACCTGATGGATTTAGTCAACTTGAAAATGTGCAACAAGTATGTAAATTGAAGAACTTTATATATTGAGATAGCCTCCACAGTAACAATATAAAAGCTTTGGCTCTCATATGATTTGAATTGGCTACAAGATATGAAAGTATGATTGTTCTCCCCAGTAATAGAATAAAAGGTTTGGCTCTTATATCATTTGAATTGGCTACAAGATATGAAAGTATGATTGTTGTGCATACGTTAAGATTCTTAATAATAGATAATTTAGTTTCATGCTACTATATGTGGATGATATGCTAAATGTTGCAAATGTGTAATCATAATATGAGTGAACTAAATACCTTGTTGGGAAAGGAATTTGAGATAAAGAATTTCAATGTTGTCAAAAAACTATTAAGAATGGAGATTCAAAGGGATAGAAGCTCTAGAAAATTGTGGTTATCTCAATCCATCTACATTGAGAAAATGTTGGACAAATTTAGAATGAGCAAGGCTAAACTTGTGAGTTTAGCCTTTTTTTAGACCAATGTTCGAAAATAGATGCATAGGTTGATGATATGTCTAAGGTATTATAGGCTAGCGGTGCTAGATGTTTAATGTATGCAATGTTTGTACGAGGCAAAATTTGGCTCACACCATTGCTGAGGTTGGTAGGTGCATACCAAAACTTGGAAGACAACACTCAAAAGTAGTCAAGTGGATATTGAGGTCCTTGAGGGTTACGTTAAACCATGGGATTAGGAATGGCAACCAAAGCGTAGCTCTACCTGAAGTCAATAAGTCAGGCTTGGGTTGATCGGACTTCTAGCTCGACTCAAGCTTCAGAGGCCTAAAAGAATTGAACTCCCTCTATCTAAATGACGTCATTTTAGTTTAATTGTCCAAAACAATGTCATTTTGGCTTTTAGGATTAAGAAACTAAAAACTAAAATGATGCCATTTTGGAGTAGTCCAAGCCTAGCCATCCATCCCAAGCTTGATTAAGATTTAGACTGGACCCAGCCTATAGGCAATGAGCATCGGGCTAGGCCAACAACAATCGCAGCTTAACCGGACCCATTGCCATCCTTATATGGTATTGTAATCAACAAGATGAATCTTCGGTTGTGAGATATGAGAATCTGGACTATGCGAAAAATTTGGATAGTAAGAAGTCTTCTATAAGGTATGCCTTTACTCTTATAGAAAGGTCCATTTGTTGAAATCAACACTACAATCCATTGTTGCATTGTCTAGAACTAAAGTTGAATGCATGACAATGGCTGAAATTGCTAAGTAAGTATTATGGCTTACAAAGCTAGTGAAAGAGGTAGGCATAAATTAAGGTGGATTTCAAATTCACTTGATAGTCAAAGTATCATCTATTTGGAAAAAAAGTCAAGTATATCATGTAAGGACCAAGTACATAAACATTAGATTTTAGAAGATCAAGGAGAGAACCGCATCTAGACAGATCTTATTAGAAAAAGTTTACACTTTGAAGAATGTAGCTAACACATTAACAAAGTCGATTGCCATGGAGAAGTTCAACTATTACTTAAACTTGATTAATGTCTCAAGATATTAGACATGAATACAATCCAACCTATAAAGTGTATATTCACCAAGGTTGAGATTATTGTATAAGACCCATATACACAAACATAAAATCTTGGAGTTTTGAGATGGACATGGACATTTCTTGGAAGCCTCTTGAGTGGACATGGTATAAGACACAAGGGTGACCCAAGATATGTTTAAAACAAAGGTGAAGACACAAGGTGAATGAATGGAAGTGTTAGTTGGAGGAGGTGTTTCTGAAAGAAGACACGATATGAGACACAGTCGTACCAAATCCAATGCCATGTTCTAGAAACAAACAATGGGACTCATGGCCAGGGTATGACCAGGTCCTAAACTGTGTTTGTGAAAGTTAACCTTATTTGAAAGCATGGTTTCAGTGCACTTTAAATTCTAGAAATATTACAGGACCCACTAGAGTCATGGTTAAATTTGGTTGATTTCAGTAAATGGACTATTTGAATAAAATTGTACCAATTAAGGTTTTAATATATATTATTAACCTATTTTACTGCAACCATTAGTATAATTATTCAATAGATAATCAGTCACTCTTAATTCCCAAGGACATAAACAAAGTCAATTGGTTGAACCTCGTTAAAATTTTTTTGTGTTCTTATTTTCTATCTTTCATTATTCTCTTGCTATCTATTTTCTCAACACTATCATAGAGAAAAATAAACACTTTGTGGTTCTTTTTTGTTTGTTGCCAACAAAAGTAAAAATAAGTTTGAAGTCTGTAATTCAATGCAATAAGACGAAAATCTAATGTATCAAGAAGAAGAAGGAAAAATAAAGCTTAGATAAGAAAAGTATCAACTCACAGCTGTCACAGGGATCTCGTGGATATCAAACCATGAAGACATTACATAACCATCTACAAAAGACAAGCAATATTATTCCATAATGAATTTGATGAATACTGGCGTGTTATGATTTAAGTAGAAGTAATGTGCTCAATGGCATTTTGTCAACAATGAAACTAAGTAATCTTGAGACAAGTAGGGAAGGGGTGCGATAGATGAAGAAGGATAACAGTATTCAACCTCTTCATCATTCACACCATAAATTAATCTCTGGAGGTGCATGAAAATTGCACTCACAAGTTGATGTACTAGTAATGTTTACTTAGTTTGGCTACAAAAAAAACAGTCTGGCTACGAAAAAAGGGAATAGTTGTATCAGTTTCTAATTGATTTCTTCTAATTATCTTTTTCTTTTCATCATTACTGGAATACTATGAATAACAAGTGAAAAACAGCATATTGCAGATTTTACACTCTCTGTTCCACCTAACCGAGCTCCCATCGAAATTTCCAGCATTCCATTTTAGTAATCACCATCCGTAAAATCAACACATTTTACTTGCAAGAACCAACATTCACTCCAATGAATCACTTGGTTCACTTCCATTATCAGTTTTAAGCTTCTAGTATAAACAACAGAAAAACCTTTACGTATCACAGACTAAATCCCATCTATAAACTCTTAAACTACAGCAAGAAACCACCAAAACGGGAACTTTGAAAGTAAGATCATGTCTGTTAGCACCACTCCATGCATACAGCCTGCTGGTGTTAACCATCAACCCACTAAGCCCATCCAAACCTACATCCGTAGGGGTAAGATGGGTAAAGGGGCAAATGCCACATAGGCTAGGCTGTTATGAGTTTGTTATAGAGAGAGGTTGTAGAGAAGGGAGTACGAGGGAGAGAATATATAGAGTATTCTGTTTAATGGAGAGGCATCATTGTTATTCATACTGAAATATACAGATACTGTATAGGCCTGGAGTTTCCTTCCAGGAGGGATTCTATTACAGAATCTATAGAAATACGTAAATAATACAACCTCAGTTGATACCTCTATCAAGTTAGTGCTTTCATTGAGAGAAGTATCGGGTAGAGATTGTATGCCAACTAGAATGGAGAATAGAATGTCGGCGGTAGAGGGACTGATTAAGTCGCATGACACTACCTTGAAGGACCTTCAATCGCAGCTAAGTACTCTGATGGCCAGCGTGGAGACGCTGGCCAAGTCGCAACACCAGCTGCAGTCGGAGATGATGGACGGATTTCAATCCTTGTTGGCTAGAAACACACAGAAGCAGAAGGTGGGGGACGAAGGAGAACCATCGATGCTTACCCACAATGCATCATCATCGGCGGGTGGCGATAGACCCGCGCCACCCTCTTCAGCTGCTACCGGCAACGACAGAGTCCCAGGTGGTCATATGGGAGTGGGTCAGCGCCGACAAGGCGAAAATGGTTTTTCGATGGCCACGGACCGTGCGTGGGAAGAATTTAAGAACGCAAGCCGTCGGGTCGAACTACCCACGTTCCATGGAGACGACCCATTTGCTTGGGTCACACGAACTGAATCATACTTCATGATTCATGAGATTCCGCAGGAGTTGCGATTGTCAATGGTTCAGATATGCATGGAAGGGACGACGCTATATTGGTTTATGAATTTGCGGGAACTCGACCCACGCATGACGTGGGAGAGGTTTAAGCGAGCCCTATTTGAACGATATGGAGGAAGGGATGACGGTGACCCGATCGAACAGCTCAAGTCGACCTTCCAGCGTGCTTCGGTGGATGAGTACGTTGACGAGTTTGAGAAGGTAGCATCGCAGATTGGTCATCTCCCTGATGAATGGTACATGAGCTGCTTCCTAGGTGGGTTGCGAGAAGAAGTTAAGAACAGAGTGCGCACCCATGATCCTCCGACTCGAGCCCGACTCGTTTCTGTCTCAAGGAAGGTTGAGAGAGAATTGATTGGCGAAGGCGTGATTCGGCCAGGAGAAATGAGGAGGAGGTTCGACAGCTCCCACTCGAGCTTTGGGCACCGAACTGGATATCCTAATGTATATCGGCCAGCTCAACACACCCATGCGGTAGGAAACATAAAAAATGAGGGTAAGGGGACCACCCACCAACAGAAGGGTCCTACCACTGAAGGCCACCGAACAGGAAATGCTAAGTGGAGAGGAACACGTAGCCTAACCTATGATCAGTTGATGGAAAGAAGAGCCAAGGGCTTGTGTTTTAAATGTGGTCAGGCATTCGGACCTCTCCACCGCTGCCCAGACAAAGAATATAAGCTGGTTATTTGGGAAGGGGATGAAGCTAAGGTTGAAGACAGCACTCAAGAGGCACCGAAGGGGGCTGAGCAGAGGGAAACTGAACAACAGGAGGATTGGGAACTAGTATGCAACGTGGCTGAGTTCAGAGAACTAGGAAGAGACCAATCTTCATCCCCAAAATCTATGGTTTTAATCGGTAAGCTGAATGAGATGTCAATTGTTATAATGGTGGATAGTGGTGCTAGCCACAATTTTGTGTCTAGAAAATTGGTTCAAGCTATGGCCCTAGCCGTAACTTCAACAAGAACTTTCGGGGTAAGGTTGGGGGATGGTCACCGTTCCTTTTCACAAGGGGTATGCAAGGGAATTGAGCTGAAACTGGATGAGGAGGAGTTTCGGGTGGATGCTTACGTGTTTGATACAGGGGGGCCAGACCTGATTTTGGGGGTGGCATGGCTTGAGACTTTAGGGATAGTGAAAGTCGATTGGAAAAATATGTGTATGACATTTGATCATAAGGGGACTGAAGTTACTTTGCAGGGAATCAACATGCACAACCCTTCTTCTCAAGCATTACAACAGATTCTGAAACATCAGGAGTTGGAAGTGGGAGGGCTGTTGTGGTCCTTGAAGATGGGCAGA
Source organism: Erythroxylum rufum (assembly GCA_027478365.1). NCBI lineage: Eukaryota > Viridiplantae > Streptophyta > Magnoliopsida > Malpighiales > Erythroxylaceae > Erythroxylum > Erythroxylum rufum. The sequence continues at coordinate 21,793,828 of JANIHZ010000008.1, forward strand.
AGCATCTCTGATCAAGTGGAACCCTTAGATGGAAATCAGCAAGAGAGATTGGGGGCTATCTTAAACAGATTTGGGGCGGTTTTCCAGGAAATAGAGGGGTTACCTCCTAGAAGAGAACATGATCATGCAATTAACTTGAAGGAAGGAGCAGAACCAGTTAATATCCGTCCCTATAGGTATGCACACCACCATAAGGACGAGATTGAGAAACAGATTCAGATTTTGCTTGCCACTGGAGTAATAAGTCCAAGCATTAGTCCCTTCTTTAGTCCGGTTATCCTTGTTAAAAAGAAGAATGCATCATGGCGAATGTGCGTAGACTACCGAGCTTTAAATAAGCTCACCATTCCGGACAAATTCCCCATTCCAGTAGTGGATGAACTGATGGAAGAGTTACATGGCGCTAGATATTTTTCAAAGGTGGATTTAAAGTCTGGTTTCCATCAAATTAGAGTTCGAGAGGAGGACATTCATAAAACTGGATTCCGGACCCATGAGGGACATTATGAGTACCTAGTGATGCCTTTTGGTCTCATGAATGCCCCTGCTACATTCCAAGCCACCATGAACTCAATTTTTAAGCCTCTATTGCGGAAGTTCGTCCTAGTTTTCTTTGATGATATCCTTGTTTATAGTGCAGATTGGAATCAGCACTTAGAGCACTTGAGTTGTGTGTTGCAACTGCTTTTGGATAACCAGCTGAAAGCAAATCAGAAGAAGTGCATTTTTGGGCAACAATCAGCGGAGTATTTGGGCCACATTATATCCTATAAAGGGGTAGCAATGGATCCTCCAAAAATCAAAAGCATTTTGGAGTCGCCCATTCCTAAGAATGTCAAGGGTGTGAGGGGTTTCCTAGGCCTCACAGGCTACTACCGTAAGTTTATCCAAGATTATGGGAGAATAGCTAAACCTCTTACTGATCTTACAAGAAAAGACAACTTCAGTTGGGGAAGGGAAGCCCAGTTAGCATTTGAGGAGCTGCAGAAGAAGATAACTTCAGCCCCAGTTTTAGCATTACTTGACTTCTCCAAGGAGTTTTCTCTTGAGTGTGATGCTTCTGGAAAGGGGTTAGGGGCTGTTCTCATTCAAGGGGGTCGTCCATTGGCATTTTTTAGCAAGGCTCTGGCTGAATCCACTTACTCTAAGTCAGTCTATGAGAAAGAGGTGATGGCAGTAGTGATGGCCATTCAACACTGGAAACACTTTCTGATTGGAAGCCATTTTAAGGTTTATACTGACCACAAAAGCTTGAAGTATTTGTTAGATCAGCGCATCCCTTCCATAGACCAACAATGTTGGCAAGCAAAACTATTGGGGCTGGATTTTGAAGTTATCTATAAACCAGGGAAGCAAAATGGAGCAGCAGATTCTCTTTCAAGGGTGGAGGATGACAAGGTACTATTTTCTGCCATTTCAGCTCCTTTTTGGCTTGAC
>JANIHZ010000008.1:21796422-21813475 GCA_027478365.1 Erythroxylum rufum
TTCAACGGTAATATCCATTTAGATCCTCATGTTTTAAGTCTTTTTCCTTATAAGAAACCTCCTATCTTGATTCTTCATTGATTAAACACTTGCTCATCTTGATTTGCACAATTCTTTTGTTGAATATTAATCCAAAATACCTGAAACAATTTCTTAACCAATTCTATACATTTTATTATTATTAAAACATAAGTGGAATTAATTTGTCAACCACCATTGATCCAACAAATCGTAATTCTCCACCCTTTCTTCTTAAATTAAAAACCATAACAGCAATATAAAGTAAAATTAAAAACCATAACTGCTGTTTGTTGCTGTAAGTGGAGTGCACAGACGAGAAGCGAGCGATAAGCTTATATTGAGTGATCCAATTACGCAATTAGAATCAATCTGTGTAAGCAAAAGATCATAACTTTCTTAAAGATATGGATGCTCAATCTAGCTTTTCTAAAACAACAAAAAAGAAAAAAAATCACAACTGCAGCTCAATCCAAGCAAATATTAGGAACTAGTGCAGTCTACAGCGGATCAAATGAGCTAAAAGGCTAAGACTGGATGGAACTCATCCGTGAGCTACATAGAATCATCAATTCTTGGCTTGATAAGGTCTCAGTTTCTGGAGAAAGAGGTGCAAATGCTCTCTCTATATCTTAACCTCGTTCCCAAGTAATGACACATTTAGCAATGTATGAGCATCAAAACTGAAAAGTTTGCTGTCAACGTTCTCAACAGTCCCATATTTTCATTTATCAAAACAAGTTCCATATTTTCCTTCAGTAGATTGGAGAATGAACCAAGTTACACGAGACTTTTCTGAAAGGATTTTACCACAATCTCACAACCCAATAACTAGCATAATCGACAATTGAATTATAAAATTCTTTATCTGCATGGCATGGCATTGGATTATCTATAGCATTATGTCCCTGTGACTGTCTAACATTTCACCGAGCACACAGCTGATAATCCTAGAAAGCAAGAACTGCGGTGATATAATAATATAAAAAAGGTCCAAGCTGCCATGATTACTTTCAGAAAAACCACAAGAGATGCACCTGTGCTGATCAAAGATACTATAACCGGGGAAAGTGTAAAGAGAACATATCTTGAACTGAAAAACTCATCTAGTACCGTAACATCTAAAACTGAACCACTGCTCGGGTGCACTGAAACATATTTAATATTCTCAGCATAATAATCACCAGACACAAACTTGTTGCAGGAGCCTTTGAATTTTAGTATTGGGCAAAAATGACCTAATCCAATTTCCACAAAGAAGTTGGTTAAATATGATATGTGGTGGGTTCATGGTTACGCAACGTCACTAATCTTTAAAGAGTCCAGGTTTTATCCACTCAAATAATCTTCCAATCCTGCATAAATGTCAAAAACAATCTTCAGCATCAAATGCAAAGGGAGAAATTTTATGGAGATGGCACTAAAACTATAAGCACAATATCATACCAGACAAATCTCAGGCAAACAGGAAAGACAACTGGAAAAAGCAAATAGAAGAGGGAAGGTAAGGGGAGCGGGAAAGGGAGAGGGAGCAAGGATATAGGGTTGAGAGGTGGGCAGACCTTGTATCCTCGGAAATGGCAAGGTTCAATGGGAAGCATGATACTTATCAATGGACTGCTGCATGAGATCCAACTGGGATATGACGTGCTCCAACTTGCTGCAACAGATTTCATTGGATATTCGAGAACTATAGTCGCTCTTCTCAAATGGACGGTATTCGCATGCACTCTTTATCTCATTCCGCAGGGTAAACTGGATATCCTGAATTTGTTTTTCCAAATATTAACATCACCAACAAAGATACAGCATATCACAAATATAACATCACTGCTGCGATTATGTTCTCATAATCCAAAAAGCTTCTACGACGCATTCAACCAAACTTACTTAGAAGTAAGAAGAGTTTTAAAGCTCAATCATGTAGTGTAGTGTTCAGAATACACAAATTTAGAAACTTTTTATAGCATAATAATTGCTCTAGTAGCAGAACTTACAGGTAAACTGAAAACAACCATCCAGTGAAAACACATATATTAAAGAAAAGTATAGATAGGTCTGACCAAAGCAAATAACTTCGCTTAGCAAAAAGGAGAAGGAAGACATCAGAGACCTTAATCATTTGCATAAAGTCACGGCAATGGTTGTTGATGACTTCTGTCCTAGGACCGGTTGGATTTGCAAGTTCTTCCATTACACCTCCTGCAAGCTCCAGTACCCTCACGATTGTCTAAAGAGTTTACAAACCACCAATTAGATTCATACCCAGTACCCATTACCACCCAAAAACAAAAGAATTACTAACATTAAAACTTTAAACCTTTTCCACGTTCTGGAGTCGCTGCAACGATGATGTGTTCTGCATTTGAGAGTCCATTGTCGCTCTTCTCACTCTTTCGCTCGCTTTGTAGTTCTACTCCTCTAGACAGTAATTTAGGGAAATAGTCGAATAGGGGACTGGATGTCCAGAAAACACTGTCGTTTAATGACGCTGGCATATAGTATGTCTGTTTGCTGACATGGCAGGACACTATTGGTTAGAGTGGGGCTTGAAAAAATAATACCAACCACAGCTGAACAGAGCCGAATACCTGCTCTTCTTCCACATCTATAATTTCCTAGTATTTGTGTTTACCGTAAAGGAGGAGGAAGAAAGGGGTTTGGAGAAGAGAAGTGATGGCTACTTCCAAGTTACAAGCTTTCTTGAATCACCCTGCTGGACCCAAAACCAGTTAATGTGCTCTGTATCTTTTTATCTAATGGTCAATGAGTTTACTTTCAATCTCTTGAGGAATCAATACGTCCTATGGTTAGGTTTCCTTGCGATTTCCGTGCCTTTTACTTCTAATTTCTTATAATTTAGTTTTTTTTTTAGTTAATTGCTCTCCGATGCTTTAATAGGTAAAATAGATCCATTTGGCTGCTAATCTCCTTTTAGGCAATCGTTACTTCCTTTAAAGCCTTTGTCTTTGACTGTATTCTTTTTTTCTACTCTAGTTAATTTGTTCTTTGTTGTTTGTTATTACGTCATGTTACTGGATGTGGCTTATTGGATAGATTCAAGAAATGGCTGAGATTCTGGGAACTAGTTTTGCTTTACTCCTTTATCTGGTTACTTGTTTCACATATATGAAGTTAGCTTTATGAATGATTTTTCAATCAACGAGCAGCTTCCTGGTACATTTTTCCAGGAGCCTGATGGTAAGCGTATTGGTAGAGGAGATTGATCATTGCTGGTGTTGCTGATGAAATCCTCGTCTTATTTTTTCTTTTTTGGTTTGATATGATTGCTGCTGCTATAAGCATGGCTAACTGAGCTCTTATTGTTTGCAGTTCACTTTTGGGCACCAGCCTTTAAGTGGGGCATCAGCATTGCTAATGTTGCTGACTTTGCTAAACCACCTGAAAAAATTTCGTATCCTCAACAAATAGGTATTTGGTACTTCTTTTTACTCAAATGCATTCGTATGTTCTTTATGTTAGCCACAACATGCATCATATGTTGGATACGCCTGCTATTCTCTCTACTTTACTGTCCACAGACTTGCTATCTGAACAGACAATTGTTATCCCGTTATTTATTTTAATTTTCTTCATTTCATGTTAGACTTACTTCTATCCTATATTTGTTTCTCCTTCCCTCGTTCTTGTTGTTTGATATGCAGCTGTTACTTGTACTGGATTGATATGGTCACGCTACAGCATGGTAATCACACCGGTAAGTGTAGATTATGAGTGAAGTGCATTTTGTGGATGTGAAAATGAAAATACGGTAAAATATGCCTCTGTAAAGCAACTGCTCTGGTACCATTCCTTCATGACACTTGGGGTTCTTTTTCTATCTTGACCGTAATAATTACTGAAGCAACTGTAGCTTCGTAGATAATGTTACATGTATAATATAGAAATGGAAAATGAAGTGCAAAATTTTTTTATACTGTTTAGTTGCGTGGTGAAGATAAAATCTTCTCTTTCGTTTGTATCAACCCTGCTTCTATTAGTAGGCCATCCTTTTGCAATCGGGTTGACATTTTTCATCTTTGATCCTGGACCACAGAAAAACTGGAATTTATTTAGCGTAAATCTTGCAATGGCGGGTACAGGCATTTATCAACTCACACGCAAACTACAGTAAGTTTTCATCAAAGTATTTGAGAATGACAGTACTAGGACTATGTAGCCATTTTTATGAGGAGAGGACTCCTATTATGGATGTAAAATGGAATGGTTGACATTGATGCATCCTGATGAAATTGTTACTTCTGATACATCCTATTCAAGAAAACAAGTTCCGGCATCACTTGACATAAAGTTGGTCTTAAATAGACTGATTTATGACTACTTCCACAATATGTGCAGGCATGACTATTCGGCGGAGGCTGAAACTGCTGTTGCAAAGGAATAATGACGAAAATGTGCTATATTTCATGGTCTTTTGAAGTCCCATTGCGATATTCCCTTGTATTTGATTCTGCAATTTCAGTCTTTCATTCAACTTTGCCTTGTGCCAAATCTTTTGGGTAGTTGAATTTTCGTAAGATTGCTACAATTAGACAAGTGTGTCGAATGCTCGTGGGCAACATGACTTCTTTATGGACTCGCAATTGGCAAACAATAATCTGCAGATTCAACTATTTATTAGGGAATTGATTTTCATGCAGTTTTTTGGTTAAATACTATCAGGCATAGCTTTCTTGTTCTGTCTCATTATAATATGGGAACTACTATCATCTACAAGCTAAATATTACTGAATAGAAGACAGCTCGTCAATCTTAAAGGCTTCTTGGCACGCAATTGCTAATAAGCTATTATCAACCAGTTTCTGCTGTGTTAAAACTGTCAGATATTTGACACCTTAGCTAACCTTACTCGGCAGATTTTAGTTCCTTGGCACGGGCAATTAACAAGAAGTACGTATAATCTAAGCACATTAACAACTCTCGTTGTAGAGACAAGTAGGAACATCTAGATGAGATGCATCACAAAACACATCTTTATATGAAAGTCAAGGCCAAAACATGTATCCAATCAACAATTTAACTACTTCAGGTGTCCATATCAAGCAATAACAGATCTTTTGTCGTAAATGTCATTATCAATGGAAATACTACAAAAAATTTTAGAATTGCTCAATGCCAAAATATGCGTGTTGTAAGTGGCCGGGGTTTGCTTAAGGAGCATTAAATGGGAGGCCGAAAGTACATGCATATGCCACTCAAAGTAAACTTGCACCATCCAACGGATGGCCAGAAAAACTAAGGAAAAAATGGCTCTCCAAATAGTTCATGAACAATTAGGCCAGTTTTTTCTCATCAAGTATATGTCAAATAGTTTGCAGAGTGCCTCCAGTCATGTCCCAGCAGTGCTCGAGTTCACCCTGTCCAAATGGGCATCACCAGGTTGATCCGGTCTTGAATCAGAGTCCCTATCATGAGAGTTCAAGCCTAAACTGAGATCCAGAGTGCTTTCATTCAAATCTTGTCTCACTACTCCATTATCATCCTGAGACCAGTCATTGATCATGTTATTAGATCAACACTTATAGTAAGACTTCAAACAATGAAATGACTCCACATTTGCCAAATTTCCTCTCATAGCATGCTAAATTTTACTAAAAATGAGTAAATTTTGACCAGTCCCACCTGTGTGAAGGTCAGTTTTGAGTTTCATGATCTTCAGTCACTTGTAATTTGCTTCCATAGCATGGTACATTTTAAGGGGAAAAAATTACAAGTTACATGAAACTCAAAACTGAGCCTCACACAGGTGGGTGGGACTGGTCAAAAGTTTACTCATTTAAGTGCAGCAACCAAGGTCAAATAGCATTCATAAGAAGAGTGAGAAGACGTAAATATCCAAGAGGGTGCAACCACTGAACCAAAGAGAGGTTGAATACAGCCTACAAATCCACCTTCGATAAAAGGCAAATCACTTTAAGCACATGCTTTACTCAATCACATGGATTTACAAACATGTTAAACTATTATCATAAGAGACTTCCTAGAGACTCCAACAGAAACAATAATGATGCACATGAAATATGATTAACCATTCACCTGATCTTCCATAGGCATGTCATTGATGTCAGGCTTTTCATCAAATCCATCATTCTGTGGGATTGAGTCTGCTATAATTGCGTTAACTTCACTTGGATTAGATTCATCATCACCCTTCTCTTCAGTTTCTTCAGCCTCTTTCTTCTGTTCTTCTAACAAATAAACCTAGAGAATTAAAAAGAAAAGAAAAATAAATAATTTTTTTCAAAGAAAACGTCAGGTATGATAAATGCAATCATTTAACACAATTTCAGAACCACCAATCAACATACTTCTCATTTAACATACTTATGATGGCTCCTTACAATAAATATCTCAAAAGTTACATCTATTACTTCTTTTCTTCTGTCAAAGCACCATTTTAAGCAAATGTTAACCTCCAATTGTAATTCCAGGTTACCATGATATCCCTTGACAACAATCAAGGACCTTCACATAAGCAATACCAACATAATCTAGAGTTTGACATGAGACATGCGTTCAATACAAAAGTTTATCCTGCAAAGTAGAAAATTATCTAGAGTAACATTTAAACTCAGCAATCGGCACAATGCATAGGATTTGGAACTGAATGTCTAAAACGTAAACTTGCTAAATGATCTCCAAGAAATAGGCAACCATATTAAAGGCAAAAACTAACACTGCCATATGGAAAACACTAGCACTCAAGGGAATTTTCTTTTACATGTTAGATTGCCGCTTATTAATTGAAGCTCCACATTTACCACTTAAAAATATTACTCATTTCAAAGATAGATTGACATTTATCCATCAGTGAACCAAAACTTGTCGAAACAACCGTATCATTTGAACATCAAACATGAAACTGAAGACATCAAAATGAAATAGGAAAAGATGTCATACTAATGGCAGTCCCTGAATATTTCTTTCCACAATGTCAGCCGCAATCCACTATATTACTGTATACAAAAGTTTTTGCCTCTAACTATGTGGCTATGTCCTATGACGACAGTGGTTGGACAACCTGTCTTTAGTCAAGGCATCACATATATTCGCAAGTTAGATGGTCAAAACCTACACATTAAACTACATCACCATTCTAACTAAGGAGAGAAAGAAAAGGAGGCAGAAACCATGACAAGAAGGTATCACAAAATCCTGCTTCATATCATAACTCAAGCCACATCTTGAAAACAATTATAACAGTTAAAAGGAAGCTTACTTGCAATGGTTGAAATCAATATCTTTTAACTGTTATTAGGATGGAACAGAATATTACAGAAAAAACAGGGATTGTACGCTTCTACCTCTAGGTTATCTGCATTACTGGATTATTTTGGTATCAGCATGATTTCCATGTTATGAAGAACTTTATGCCTGCCAGATAAAGTCATCATGCTACTTTTACCTAATAACATACAACTATAGGTTCAAGGCTACTAAAAGATAACTAGCCAAAAAAGCAACATAGATTAGAAATGCTACGAGATGATATTACAAAACTATCTGAGGAAATGACATATCCTAAACCAACAAAAAAATTGAATGCAGTCTCAATTTAGTAGTCTTATAATAAAGCTCTACATCTTTGTCGAAATTGCAAAAGCTACTGTACTATGATGGCGAAAGAGTTTATTAAATTCCTAACCTTTCAAGAATTCAACTTAATCCCTAAATTACAAAATCAAAGAATTTGACCCTTCCCAAATCATATACATTTAATGGCTCCATTATCTGTCAAAATAAGGGTTATGTTGTTTATTTTTATTACCGCAAGGGCTTAATCAAATCCTTTGAAATGTGTCATATTGTATTTCCAAAGTGAAAGATAGGGGCTTATTCATCTATTTCCCTAATAATGATCAAAGGCTTACATTTGTTCTTCATGACTGAGGACCAACTTTATTTGGCATGAACAAGAATATTAACTGACAATTTCTCCATAAAGCCCTCTTGATGCTCTAATAAATCTTGTACTGCTCTCTCATTTTCTTGGCTAAGAAGGGACATTTACAAGAAGCTTCTGTGTTTTTTGATTCACTATAGTAGAGGAAAAATGAATGGTATAGTTTCAATATCAAAATGTTGGACTTTGTTGGGCTTGTACTTCATTGTCTTTCAAATCATCTTGATTATACTATTGAACCACCAACTTAATATAACATATGTGTTACAAATAAAAGATCCATGATGTAATCATTTTAGCCTTATGTCCAAAATCTCTGCATAAACACTAAGGTCAAAAACAAACTTACAGTCTCACAATAACCTCACATTGATAAAGCTAAAAAGCAGCACAAAGAACCAAGTTGAAGTTTTCCATCGATATGCACTTGGAACTGTCAATCACATTTCCTGAACACAATCTTTAACTGTCTTTCATCAGTCTCAAATGATGGATTACCTAGTCAAGAGCTTAAGAGGAAAATAAGCATGTAATGCACAAGCTTATGCATGCAGATTCTAGAAGATTGAGCTAAAAGAATAGTATTGTGAGTACGTTCAACTCCAGAAGCAATGAACATTGTCTAACAATATTTTACCATGTAACATACTGGGTGAAGCACATTTTGAAAAGCTGTACCCCTATGTGAGAAACTAAACTAAAAAGAAAAGGTGGACAAGAAACTTAGTTTGGCCACAAAGGTTACAAGAACAATAAGAGAAACAGCTGATCTCAATTGAGATGCCCAAGCTTGGGAACTTTAAAGTGGAAAGGAGAAGAGCTAAGCAGTGTTGGTCATTCCCATGAATTTTTCTCAGTTTGGAATGTGGCTTCTCCATCAATGTTCATGAGTTTCTTCAAAATTGTACAGAAATACAGCAATAGAACTCAGAGAGTGCCATTGTGAGGCAATATGGTATTAGATAGGATAACAAACCAGACTAATCATTGGCAGTCATGTCACTCTTGATAAGATTGTTGTTTGTTTCAGCTCAAGAGATTGATTTTGAACTTACATCAACATTTTCACTTAAAAGGCTGCAGCTTTGATCGAGTAGGCTTTTAGATGGTTCTTCAATTCTCAATATGCATCTCAATGGCTACTCTACAAAGCCTTTTCATGATCATGGAAATATCCGAAGCTGATAACACATAAATGGGGCATGTTTACAACAATGTCAATTTGACGGAATAACAATTAATGTGATCCAAAATGCAAAGGATTTTGCCTAGTAAACATCCCTCTCCATAAGAATACATGCAAGAAGTGATTAAAATAAGCTTTGAGACACTATACACGGTTTAGAAGTATTTAAGTCTATGATCTTGAAATATTGACAATTCTGAAATTACATAGCTATGCATAACCACCAGACTTACTTTTTCTAATAATGGACATGATACTTTACCAAATAAATCAAATAACCAATAGAAAAGCACAAGGATAAGCTCCAAACTATCTGCTGCTCTTCAAACAAACAAAGCACCACCAAACAAAAACTCCTGATTGAATTACAAAAAAGCTAAATATAGGACAAGCCTGGTTTTTTCTAAAGATAAAACATCAATGCAGAAACATCCAATTCTACCAGTTGGAGTAAATTCTACTGTTCATCCAGAACCTAGATCCCCGATTCCCTCAGTCAATCAACAATTCGTCGGCAACATCAAATCATAAACCACAAAACCAAATGAGACTTTCAACAAGAAAACAAAATTCAACCATAAAGAAAACCCAATTCAAACTTTATAAAAGCCAAGAACCGGAAAAAGGCATCAAATACCGGAATGTATTTGAATTTACGCTTAGGGGCGGCAGGCTCCTCCTCCATCTGTGGCGGCGCGTGCAGAGAATTCTTGTTAGCATTGGAGTTATTGATAGCATTAGGGGGTGCTGATGAGTCCTTGTTGTTATTGCTTTGGCTCAATGGGGTCCACTTGTAAAGCACGAGATGCGAGCCGTTACTACCGTTACTAGTACCGTTGTTGCTGATGATGGCGTTCTGGTGATTGTGATTTGTATGATTGTTGTTGGTTGAGGCCGAAACATGGACCCATCTCTTCTTCCACTTCCTTACTCGACCATTGAACACGGTGGGCGGGCCGTACCGGGTCGACGACCGCCCCAGTCTCGCCCCGACTCCCTCCATTCGGATCGCGTCACGATTGCTGCTTTTGCTCCTTTAAATTTGCTAAACAGAATTCGCTCCCTTTCTCTCTCTATAAGAACAACAGCACCCACTCTGTCTCTCCTAGTTCTTTTCACTATTTTTTGGATTTCAATTAATAAGAGAAGGGATTGGGCGGAGTATGGGGGGCTTTTGGTAATTTCAGGTGGCAGTGGAATTGGCAGGATTGGATACGGAGGGAACAGTGAGTTTACTGATTTGGTAGGGGAATCCAGGCCATTGGTTGCAATATTGGAGTCTTTTGATGCTAACTGTGGGGTAGCCAACGTTGTGATTGAATAATGATTGGTTTGTTCTTTCCCTTTTAGGCCTGGCCAATTGAGAGTTGGAATTTGGACTAGAGGCTAGAGGGGCCCCTTTTAATGTATTTATCCACTTTAATTTTACTTAAAATTCTTTTAATTAGGGATGACAGACACTAATCAGAGTGTAGCCGACTAGAACAAAATTCAAAACAAAAACAATATCGTTTTGCCGTTGCCTCCTGGCTTGAGGTCGGTCAACAGATCAGCCCTAGGCTCAATTGTTAGGCCTATTTTTACGCATAAATCAATTGTAGGTTTTATAATTTAAAAAAAGAACATGATACAAGTTTTTTTTCTATATCTTTAATTTGTGACATATATATATTTAGAGATGATACTAGGTAGGGTGGGGCCGACTCAAGCAAAATTCAAAATAACATCGTTTTGTCATTGCCTCCCAACCTGTGGTTGATTAACGGGTAAGACCCGACCCAATTATCAAGCCTACTTTTATTCATAAATCAATTGTAGGTTTTATTATTTAAAAGAGACGACGATGTAAGTTTTTGCTATATATTTAATTTGTGACATATTTTAAACAGTCTATCTATTACGTAAGAATAAGGTTATATATTATTGGATCTTTTCAAACTCTGCATCTTAATGAGACTTCAACTGGGTGTTGATGTTGATTGATTTTATAAAAATGGTTGAGAAAAATATTCATGAATTATTATATATAGGTAAATAAGTCATTTTTAGTTTTATTTAATTTTTTTATTTCTTTTCCTTCCAATGACTGATACTTGTGCGCTTGAATAAGCTATATCTTATGGCACATTTTGTCAATACAACAAAAAATTACAATAGGGTAAACCAAATACGTTTTACTTATCTGTTTTTTTTTTACAAAAACGACAACAAAAAATGGAAGAAATAAACGGAAACAAACAGCTCCTTGGTTAACTTTATTTTGGCAAATTGAATACACTCAATACCAATACCATCAAATTTAGAAGTTGTGACCCCAACCAAATTCATGATATCCTATTGCGGTGGTTTAAATTACACAGCTGCAAAACAGCTTCTTGAGCCCATAAATACAACGAAAGCTACAGACTTGTGCCAACTTTTTCTGATTTTCATTTCTTTAGTGCCTTTCCTCAATAGAGTTGTAAACTTTTCTTACCGCACGAGTGAAACGCATAGATTTAAGGTCACTCAAGCGAATTGGATCCTTAGGACTTTTTCTCTGTTTAATTGCCAAGTGCTCTTGCTACAACATGTTCGAACTGAAACACAATGCAGTAAATATACAAAATTACTTCACAACCGGTTTCCCTCTTCTCTCTTTTTTTTTCCCCCCCTTTTAATCTTACCCTTAATTCTTCAAGAACTCTTGGGTGATCATGTAAGTACTTCATTGCGACCATGGAAGTAGTGAAAATTGCAGTCTTTATATATTACACTGTAAGTTTTAGAATTGTAATTTTTAGATTTTTAAATTTAATAATATTTATAAAAATAACAAATTACTTTTATCAAAATAAACTTCTTTATCCATATTGAAGATAAGAAAATTATTTAAACTTTAATCAAAATAATTTTTTGACCAAACAAGATTTTAATTTTATCTCTTTCAACTTTTCCTTTTTTTTTTAATTTCTAATGCAATAAAACTAAACTTAAATAAGTACAAGAGTTGTTAAAACTTAAATGACACATTTTGTAATTATTTTTCTTTTATTTCACTCTATCAACAAAAAAATTTAAAAATAATTATCTTATTTAATAATTATCTCCTTTAAGTAACTAATAAATTTACACATTTATATAATTAAACCACAAAATATGAGTCAGGTAGTGATATTATCTAATAGTCTCGTACTTGACCTATATAACATAATCATGTTTTAATAATATGACAGAATATGCATATAATACAAGTTTAATCCTTTTTCTGTCACAAAAATAATCATAATTAAGCAAAGAAAACATGGAGCTATTACACTTTTGATGTGTTATACTCCTTTTTATATATCACAAAACTAGTTCAAAACTTAATATAATCAATAATGATATATATTTTAATGGCTCAATGATAATGTATTTGTAAAAGATAAATCTTGTTAAAATTCACATAATTATTCATGTATATATTCTAACAACAAATAATAAATAGCAAGAGACTTAAATATCATAAACAATACATAAATAAGCTTAAAGTGTAAATATGTAAAATACATAATAATATTTTGTTCAACCATGGAACATTAGTAATGCACATTCTTTTCATTGTTAATAGATCTGCAATCATAAGATTTGTGTTAATATCTTGGATTAATACTCTTTGTTACTGAACTTCTTCTTTAACAGCAAAGTATTTTATTTTTATACGTTTAGCACCTTTTGAACACTTTTTTGTTTTGGAAAGAAGACTACCATGACATTATCAGAATAAATTCTTAACGACTTGGCAATACTGTTAATAATTTCAAGGCCTAAAATAAAGTTTTGTAGTCATAAACCATGAATAATAGCTTTAAAACATGTCACAAACTCATCTTCCATAGTGGACATAATAATGACAGACTGCTTCGTGCTCTACTATGAAATTGTAGATATAACTAACAGGAACATATAGCTATATATGGATTTTCTTGTATCAACATATCTGGCATAGTATGAGTCTGAGTGTCCAATCACTTCAAGATGATTGGATCTCCTATAAGTGAGCATATTATCTTTTGTTTCTTGCAAGTATCTTAATATTTTCTTTGCAGCTTTCCAATATTTCAATCCAGGATTACTTTAATATATGTCTAACATTCCAACAGAGAAAATAATGTCTAGTCTAGTGAAAGTCTAAATAAAGATTAAACACTTAACAATAGATGTATAAAGAATCTTTTCCATCTAAATATACATTAAACACCTAACAATAGATGTATAAAGAATCTTTTCCATTCCTATGCGTTCCAATTAATGCTTTGGGCATTGCTTAAGACTAAATTCATCTCCTTTCTAAATTGGAACAAAATTTGTACAACATTTTCTATCTTTTATCTCTTTAAAATTTTATTAATATATATTATCTGAGATAAACCTAATATTCCTTATGACCTACCATGGAATATTTCAATTCATATCATATAAGATGTCTTACCCATATCTCTCATTTCAAAAATTTTTAAAAAATGTCTTGGTCTAATGTAATAAACTAAGATCATTAATAGCAAGTAAGATATCATCAACACATATGACTAGAAACATATATTCACTCATATTGACCTTTAGATATATACAAAGATCAACAATATTTTCTTTAAATTCAAAGAAGTAATAATATCATTAAACTTAAGATATCATTGTCAAGAGGCTTGCTTAAACTTATATATTAACTTCTTACGTTTACGTACCATATTTTTCTTTCCTTCAATTAGAAAGCCCTTATATCGATTCATACAGATTTCTTCCTTTAAATTCTTATTCAAAAAGACAATTTTCACATCCATTTGGTAGAGTTATAAATCACAATGAGTTACCATCACCATACTAATTCTAAATAAGTGATTTCTCGAAATAGAAGAAATGTCTCATTATAATCTACACCATCTTTTTTAATGTAACCTTAGCAAAAAGTCTATCTTTATATTTTTCAATATTGCCATTAAAGTCATATTTGGTCTTAAAAACCCATTTAAACCTAAATTTCTTACAAGCTTCTGGCAATTTAATGAGTTTTTTAGCTTCATTATCATCCATAGATATCAACTCTTCTTCCATTACGTCTAACCACTTATTAAAATTTTCACTTTCAGTGGCTTGTGAAAATATAACTAGATCTTTATCAATTCCTAAATCACCTTCTACCTCTTGTAAATTAACCATATAATCATCAAAAATAGTTGATCTCATTTTTCTTTAAAATCTTCTTAATGCTACTTTATATGGATCATATATAACATATTCATTAATAGTGACTTCGTTATTTGTTGTTTGGTCATGTATTTGTTATTCTTGTAAGTTATCAAAATTTTCATCAACTATAGGAACAAACACTTGAGGAGAAGTTATAGAGAAGGAAACTTGTATTCTAACTTTTTGAATTTTCACTTTATATGATTCTAAACTCCCACTAATTTCACCATTTTCAATAATCCCACCATTTTTAGTTCAACAATTTTTGTACTATTATTAAGATAATAAAATATGTACCATCTAGATTTTTCTAGATAACCAATGAAGATTTCATTGTTAATTTTCTAATATAATTTCCTTTCATGTGGATTATAGATTCTCACTTGTCTCCAAACATGTAGGTTCCTTAAATTAGATTTTCTTCCTATCTACAGTTCAAAAGGTGTCCTATTTAATAAATGCATGGCATTTTTCAAAGCATAAATATACAATGATGTAAGTATAGAGCAATGATTCATCATACTCCTAATCATGTCTATTAAAGTATGAATACGCAGTACAATTACACCATTTTGTTGTAGTGTACTTAGCATTATGTATTATCACATATGCCATACTTTTCAAGGAATTTAGCAAATGGATCAGGATATTATCCAGTTTTATTATATCTCCTATAATATTCACTACTCCTATCAGTCTGATAATTTTCACTTTTTATGTAATTATCTTTCCACATCATTGAGAAACACCTCTAAGGCATCTACTGATTAATATTTTTCATGAAGTAAATAGATATAGTCATAACATGAAAAATCATTAATAAAGGTGATAATAGATTTTCTCCACTAAATAATGGAATATTGAAAGAACCATATATATAACTGTATATAATTTCTAGGAGTAGTGTGCTTCTTGTGGCTTCTTTCTTAATTATGTGTTTTATATGTTTTCCTTTAATACAATCGATACAAATGCCAAGTTTAATAAAATGTAAAACTGAAAGGATTTCATTATTTATTAAACTGGTCATTCTTTCTTTGGATATTTGACCTAAATGTTTAAGCAATAAATAAGTCCAAGTTTTTTTATAAAACCTTATTTAGTACCAACATTATGATGCAAGGTCAATATAGTTCCATCAAAAGTTATGCAATCCATCATAAAGAACACCATAATCAAAAGACAATTATGTTTGAGCAAACTAAATGAACATCATCTACAAGAATCACCATCAAAATTTACCTTGGAGAGTTTTAGATTAAATTATTACGTAGAAGTTTGGAATAATAGTAATAAATATAATTGTATTGGATATTAAATTTTCCAAATTTTATATATTGGAAATTAGAATTTTGTAAATTTTGGTGCTTTTATATATTTTTATTTATACTAATAATTTTTATTTGCTTGTGTGACAATATCTTGGCACTAAAAAACTGTATCATTTGTAACAACTTCTATTTTATGGCCACCAATGCAAAAAAAATTATCGATTAAGTAATTAAATTGTTAAATTTAATAATATTATTTATGACAAACATGAACACATTAGTGATAAATTTATTGTAACATATAACCTTTATTTAGTGACAACATTATTGTAACATATAACTTTCATACTTGTGACAAAATCTATTAGACAATATGGTCATTGATGCAAATTTCTTTTACCACTAATGCAATTCCTTTGTTGAATTGATAGTTTTAATTGTGACAATATATTTTGTTAAAACAATTTTTCATTTTTGTTACAAAATGATGTTGACACTTTTTTCTTAAAATATTAATGACCAAGAAGTAATAGTTACTGATAAAAAAGGCACTAGTGATAAATATTTTGTCACTATTTTTAACTATTTTAGTGGCAATGATGTTGTCACAATAAAATAAAGTACTATTATCACTTAATTCGTCACTACTTTATATTTGTTTGTAACGACAAACTTGTTACAATAAAATGAAGTACATGTACGGCTTAATTCGTCACTACTTTATATTATTTGTGACTATAAACTTGTCACAAATATGTAAAGTTACTGTGACCATATAGTTTTGTCACACATTCCATAATTTTTAGTGTCAGTACTTTTGTCACAAAAGTTTTGCACATTTGTGACCATTTTCTAAGTTAGTCACTATTTCATTAATGACGGAGGTATTCGTGACGAGAGATAATGACTTTAAAAATTGCACACTATTAATAATAGTGACTAATATTACTGTTTTTAGTGACAACTTTTGCTTTCACTAAAAATATAATTTCTTGTAATGAAAAAAATCCATTACTGAATTTAAAAGATTATAGAACAATATCAAGTTTTGACAAAGAAGTTATGCTTTGAGAAGTAGTAGGAAAAAAAGTGTTTAGAAAAGGTCTAAATGGTCCAGTGTATAAAATCAAACAGTAGGTTCCAATAGTTTCAATTAGAGCTTTGACTCAATTTCCCAAAAAAAACAAACTTTTCATTTAGATTTATAGTTAGGTCATAAGGATCCCTACATTATATTAGTAATATGAATGGTACATTCATAATCAATCCACTAAATATTATAAGGAACTTTCACTAAATTTGACTTAAAACATATCAAAGCACTAGGCTTACATTTCTTTTTGAACCATGTCTTAAGTTTCAGGCAATCTTTATGATAATGTATACTTTTCTTACAAAAATGGTATCTATCTTTCCTTGGTTTCTTCTTACTGATTGAAGTTTATA
>JANIHZ010000008.1:21818410-21831597 GCA_027478365.1 Erythroxylum rufum
ATGCTATCATATTTAATTAATGTCACTTTAATTAATGCTAACTCAATTTACTTAATTTAATCAAATCATGCTTAACTTAAAAAAAAATTCGGGGCTAACAAGTAGACCAGAATGCAGAGGAGATTTGTTAATAGTTCGAGGTGCGATAGAAATGGTTCCAGATTATTGATGAAGATTGATTTAAAATTTATTTTTGACTTGCTCTTTGGTTGTTACTTGCTTGTTCCTTACTTTTCGGGGTTATGGGTAGTAGTAAAGATAGACTGGAAAAGATAAGGATTATCTATTAGTAGCGAGGTAAAGATGAGATTTGTTATTTGTTAAATGATCAAAGTTATAAAGGCATCAGTTTTAGAACAAAAAACAGTGCATTATTAGGCATTTGTGTGAGTCTTATCCATTTCATTTCTTCTGCACTCTATATATCTCCAGCTTATTAAGTATCAAAACACGTTTATTTTTATCTGGGCCAATTTGGAGAGTTAAAACCAGAGAGAAAGAGTGAAACACCATGACCTCAAACGAAAACTCCTTCATATTGCCCAGCTATCCATTCCTATCTTCAAAGGAGAGAACTATAAGATCTGGAGCATAAAAATGAAGACTTTATTTTAAGTCTCAAGACCTCTGGGACTTAGTAGAGAACGAGTTCACTAATCCAGATGACGAGATTGATTGAAGGAGAATGAAAAGAAAGAATCCAAGGCACTGTTCTTCATCCAAAAGCACTGCATGATACTATTTTTTCTAGAATTGCAACAGCTATCACTGCAAGGCATGCGTTGACGACATTGGAAACTAAGTTTTAGGGTTCATTTAAAGTAATTGTCGTGAAGCTCCAAACTATTTGGCATGAGTTTGAAACCTTGTCCATGAAAAAAAATGAATCAGTGCAAGATTTCTTATCTAGATTGGTGACTATCATAAATCAAATTAGAGCATATGGAAACCAAATAACTGATCAAATTGTCATTTCAAAAGTTCTACGGAGTCTAACTCTCAAGTTTGATCATGTTATAGCTGCAAATGAAGAATCCAAATATTTATCAAATTTCTCATTGGACGAATTGATGGGATCTTTGCAATCTCACGAGGCAAGGATCAATCAAATAGCTGAAAAGCATGAAGAGAAGGCATTTCAGGCGAAAGGGGAATCATCCAACTTAAAAGAATTTGACAAGGCAACAAGAAGAGGTCGTGGTAGAGGCTCATTTCATGGAAGAGGTCGTGACAGAGGTAGAGCTTCAGAATAATGATCAAAAGGGCAACAAAAGTAGCATTCGATGTTACAATTGTAAAAAGTACGGGCATATGAAAGTAGATTGTTGGTTTAAGGAGAAGCAAGTGAACTTTACAGAAGAAGCTGGTAAAGAAAGTAAGTTATTTATGGCCCATTATAATACTAATGAAGTTCAAAGTGATGTGTGGTTCGAAGATAGTGACTGTTCCAACCACATGACTAGCATAAAATCAATATTTAGAGAGGAAGATGAATGTCAAACTTGGAGATGATAAAGATATTCAGGTTGAAGGAAAAGGCATTGTTTCTATTACAACTAGCCAAGGTAACACTAAACTTCTGGACAATGCTCAATTTATTCCTAGCTTAGGACATAATTTGTTAAGTTTAGGACAATTGATCACTAATGGATATTCAATCCTATTTGATGATGAATCATATGTGATTAAAGATAAAAGGTCAGGTCAAATTATGGCTAGAATTCATATGACCAGAAATAGGATATTTCCACTTGATGTTTCAAACCTGAATAATTACCCCTCGGTTACTGAAACATCAAATGACTCGAAGTTATGGCACTTGAGGTATGGGCATCTTCATGTCAAAGGTCTAACCTCGTTAGAGCATAAAGGTATGGTTTTTATACTTCCAAAATTAAGTCCCTTGATTTTGGTGAGAGTTGCATTTATGGGACATAAACTAAAAAGTCATTTCTAATTGGAAAGGCTAGGAGAGCTTCATCTTGTCTTAAATTGATTCAAGCTAACTTATGTGGGACTATGAACACTAACTCATTTGGACAAAGTCTTTATTTTTTATTTTTTACTATTGATTTTAGTTATATGAGCTGGGCCTATTTTCTGAAATTCAAATCAGAAGCATTTGAGAATTTCAAGAAATTCAAGATTTTAGTAGAGAAGCAAAGTGAGTCTTGCATAAAATCTCTTTATATAGACAGAGGTGGTGAGTTCTTTTCAAAAGAATTTACTCAATTCTGTGAAGAACATGGAATTAATAAAGAATTAACAGCACCCTATACACCAAAGAAAAATGGGGTAGCATAATGGAAGAACCGTACTGTTGTAGAGATGGCAAGAAGTTTACTGAAAGGCAAGGGATTTCTAAATCAATTATGGGCAGAAGCGGTTTCTACCTCAATGTACTTGTTGAACATTTGTCCTACAAAAGTTGTCCAAAATCAAACTCCCTATAAAGCTTGGAAAACCTTCGGAAAGCCACTTGAAAGTTTTTTTTGTTGTATTGCTTATGCTTTGTTAAATGCACAAACTCATAAAGAATTGGATGAAAAAGTTGAAAATTGCATTTTTATTAGTTATTGTACTGATTCCAAAGATTGTAAGCTATATAACCCTTTTAGTGCAAGATGATTGTAAGCTATATAACCCTTTTAGTGCAAGATGAGTGTTAGCATAGATGTAACTTTTAATGAAGAAGTAAGGTGGAATTGGAGTGAAAGCAGTAGTAAAGATCAAGTTGAAATTATAGTTCCACTTCAAACAATTTCAAGTTGTCCCTTCTAGACAACTATAAATAAAGACAGCCCACCAAGTTCACCTTGCACACCAACTTCACCGGTTTCAACCACTACAAATAGTAATAGCAGCACCTCATCATCATCAACTAAGTCTTCTAATGAAACGCCTCCAAGGAAATTCAGAGCTTTAATAGAGATCTATGAATTTGATGCATTTACTTTACGTGTATCAGATCTTATAACATATGAAGAAGCAGCAAAGAGGGAGGAGTGGCAAAATGCAACAAAGGAGGAACTCATGGCTATGGAAAGAAACAAAACCTGGGAGCTGACTAATTTACCAGGAAGTGAAAATCTATTGGTGTAAAATGGATATTTAAAACAAAGTATAATGCAAATGGGAGTATACAAAAGCGCTAAGCTCGTCTTGTAGCTAAGGGATATACACAGTAGCAAGATGTTGACTTTACAGCTGCATGGTTTAAAATAGTAAGAACTTTTTTGGCCTTGGCAGCTCAATTAAAGTGGCGTGTTTATCAGTTTGATGTGAAATCAACATTCTTAAATTGTGAGTTAGAAGAGGATGTGTATGTTACTCAACCTGAAGATTTTGTAGAAAGAGGTAAAAAACAAAAAGTTTACAAACTGAATAAGGCACTCTATGGGATAAAGCAAGCTCCTAGGGCATGATATAACAAGATTGAAGTGAAATGAGTTTGTTAGAAGTGAAAATTAGCCCACTCTTTACTTAAAGAAGATAGGCAGCAATGATCTTCTTTTATGTCTTTATGTTGATGATATAATATTTATGGGTTATGATCACTCTCTTGTAGTTGACTTTAAATATAGTATGATAAGTGAATTTGAAATGTCAGATTTATGTTTTGTTGCATTATTTTCTTGGCCTTAAAGTAATGTAAGAAGATGAAGAAGGAATATTTATTTCTCAAATGAAATATGCAACAAACTTGTTGAAAAAGAGTCATATGCTTCATTGTAATCCAGCAGTTACTCCCATGAATGCGAATGAAAAGTTCCAGCTTGAAGGCAGTACTGAAAAAGCATATGTAAAGAGATTTAGAAGTTTGGTTGGATTTATTTAACTCATACTCGACTAGAAATTTCATTTTCTGTAAGTGTTGTTTCAAGGTTTATGAGTTGCCTATGACAACATCACTGTGGAGTAACAAAACGTATTTTGTGTTATGTTGCTGGAACCTTAAATTATGGGATCCTGTTTAGTGAAGTTTGAGATTTCAAATTGCTTGGCTTTACTGATAGTGATTGGGCAGGCTCTTTGGATGACAGAAAAAACACTTTAAAGAACGTTTTCACTTTTAGCTCAAGTGCAATTACGTGGTGTTCAAAAAAACAAGCAATGACAGCATTATCATCCTCAGAGGCAAAATATATAACTGCTACCTCCTCAGCTTGTCAATACACTTGGCTTATAAGGCTTCTTGCGGAGATGCATCAAAAGCAATAAGGTGCTACTGAAATTCACTATGATATAAAGTTGTAGTTGCAATGACCAAGAATCATGTATTCTATGGAAGAACAAAGCACATAGACATACTGATTTGATGGCAAATGGTGAAATAGTTATGAAGTTTTGTAGAATAGAAGAACAAGTTGTTGATATATTCATAAAGGAGTTATCATCTCAACAAGTGAAGTTTAGGTCATTTCTTGGTGTATGTAATTTTGAATCAAGGGAGTAATGAAGATTGATTTAAAATTTGTTTTTGACCTGGTCTTTGGTTGTTACTTATTTATTCCTTCCTTTTCGGGGTTATGGTTTGTAGTAAAGATAAGATTTGTTATCTGTTAAAAGATAAAAGTTGTTATCTGTTAGGATTTAAACTACATTGTAAAAGCTTATCTAAAGACATCAATTTCATAATAAAAGTTGTACAACATTCAGCATTTATGTGAGTCTTTTCCACTTCATTTTTTGTGCACTCTTTATATCTCCAACAATTATAACATAAAAAGAGTCCCAACTCTATATACTCCCAGGTGTTTACGGGTTTTGTAACCTGTAATGTTTTAACCTTTTTGTATTTCTCACTTTGTTCCTATGCATGTTTGTGTTTTAACTCAGTATAGTAAAATAGGAAACATTCATGGATCTAAGCTTTTTCTGGTTTCTTATATAAACTTTCATGAATGTCAAGGAGAATGTGTATGTGCCAAAACATAAGCCTTATATCTTATTCACCGGGGACGAAGATCGAGTTTCTGAAACTGTAATTAATTGGCACAACAAAGCTTTTGATACTGAATATGGTAATGAACTTGGAACCTATAGATCAACATCAATCATTATAGATTATGGTTACTTCTGTTCAATTATTCACTTTTGAGGTCAGAAACAAAATATTCAGAATCAATTTATTCGTTACGATTCAACCTCAGTAATTCTTTTTCTTTTTGCTTTTTGTGATTTAGTAATTTGTTAAGTTCAAATAGAATACAATAGGAACACGTCCTGGAGCACCTGGAATGCAGGTAGTGGCACTTTTTCAACCGAGTCAGGAGGATCATGGGATCTCAGGACATACTCTTAGATGAGAAAAGATCACATTATTATTACCAGTGTTTCATTCAGACAACTTTAGATTTCATATTTGATAGGTCCCACTTTAATAATTTTAAAAAATATTACGTCAGCATTTAACTAACGAAGGCCCAACTCCGTCAATTGTTTCGTCCAGTTAAGGGTTGTTTTGAACATTTTCTAAATATCAAGGTTCATTTAAATGCTCCGAAACATTAGGGTTCAACTCTGATTTCAGCATAAATGATGAGGGCTAAATTGCTCATTTTGTCATAAATCATTCATCTTTTTAATTTTGAGCTGAATATCAATAATTTGGTTATCCTAGTTACTAAGATGGGCTGTCACGAACTCATCAATGGTTCCAAAGGACTTGTTCTCCGACGATGGTAGAGCTAATGAGTGAGAACAGAGTACCTCTCATGTACTTGTGCGCGGAGCCATGAACTGCTGCGATGTTGCGTTTCTCTAAGATATCCAACATGAAGCCCTTTTGATTCATTCATCAAGATGTACCTGTTGAGCTCTGGATCCATGGAAACAATGGTAGGACAACCAAGGATGTGGAAACTCCAATACCTGCACTTCCGAAAAAAATAGCAATGGTCACTTAACCTTAAAACAGATCATGAGAATATTTAGATGTTTGCAACTAACATTTCCCATATAACGGTTTTTAACTGTCTGTCTAACACCCTTGAAAAGGAGATTGGTTTTTGCTACGTGGGCAACATTGGTGGTTAACCATGGACCAATCCCCACCCCAAAATTAAAAAGAAAACAGCAGTGTAGGCTTGTTTTCTTATTCATGTGTACTGGTCCTTGTTCCTTTCTTGGCTTGGATTAGAAAGAATATACGATTTAAACTGAAAGTTAGTTAGCCAATGAATAAACAAAAGAGAATAGCATGTAAGGAGTATAGGAAGAGAATAGCCTTTGTCCATTTGAACTAAGATACCGCACTAACCAGATGAGTGAATGAAACTAAAAGGCACTGAGAACAGAAAAGTTAGAGGGAAGCACCATTTAGCAGTCTTTCGGAAGATAATAACATAAGGCATGTAAACAGTCACCTCCCTCTTTGGTTTTTCATGAAGTTTGGTCCTTGCTTTAAGAACTCAAGTGGTCTCTCTGAAAACTGGCCACCCCATGGCACATGGAGGCAACCCTTTCTTTCTGTATCTCAACTCATTCCATTTCAGCAAAGCAGAGGAGAGGACTACCACAATGATAACCTCGAAAATAGCCATTGATGCTTGACAGTCCCTTCGTCAATTACAGTTTTAAAACTGTGAGAACATTGATTGTGGTCCTTTCTTTTTCGGGTTAACAAAATGTTAATTAAAATCCTTTTCTGCACACTGTGGAAAGCAGGTCTATCCGGATCACTTTTTAGTCTTCTTCTTCTGTTCCTACTTCGAGAGGTTGAGAATGGGAGCAGTAGGCTTGCTCACAGGGTGTTCCTCAAACTCCGCATTACAACCGTCCTAACTCTACAAATACCATTCTCTTCTTTTATTCAACGAAATTATGGCAACCCTTAAAAATCAAATCTTGGGTTTCTCTACCAAGAATGGCCTTGAAAGGGTCTCTTAACTTCTTGCAGTGTTGTAATGCTACTGGAAAAGTGAATGATTGTACTGCTTTGGAGGTTAGAACAGATTGGAAGAAACCCCAGTTGAGGAGGAAGAGGCTGGCTGTCTTTGCCTCTGGTGGAGACTTTAACTTTGTCTTTTCATGAAGCTTGTCTTCAGGGATGAGTTCATAGAGATGTTGTTTTGGTTAAAATTAAAGCTGGTGTAGCATACATGCTTTCGCTTTTTTAAAATTTTTACACAGGCTTTCCTAAAGACGAATGTTACTTATTAATCAAGCCTGCAAAAAGTTAGGACGTGTTTGTGAAAAATGATTTTAGAACTTAATCGTGCAAGTTCCTGTGTTTCCAGAGTAATTTATCTGCAATGACTGAAAGTTCAAACGTTTGAACAGCATCAATTCTCCCTATCCTGAGCATCATTTTTTCAGAAAAATGGACAGCTTCATGACATAAACTTGAAACTGCAATTATTTATATTAAA
Organism: Erythroxylum rufum; assembly: GCA_027478365.1. Classification (NCBI taxonomy): domain Eukaryota; kingdom Viridiplantae; phylum Streptophyta; class Magnoliopsida; order Malpighiales; family Erythroxylaceae; genus Erythroxylum; species Erythroxylum rufum. Next base: position 21,825,784 of record JANIHZ010000008.1, read on the forward strand.
CATCTGTGTTCCTACAGCAAAACGAATGAATTTATTACAATGGTAAAGTTTCATCTTGACATAGGTAGTTTCAGTGCTCAATTCTCCTCAAAGATAGGACAAAAAGGAAAAAAGAATTCCTTATAATACTTGTGCAGAGTCCACTTCTGTCACTAGAAGAACCAATGGTCTGCTATTCTTTTTTCTGTACAAAAGTGCAGCAGCAGCAAGCTACTTTCTTTCAAGTGCAGCTCTCCTTTGGAGCTAGAACTAGAAAGATGGAAGCTTTAGGCTCTCTTCTCCGATGTGAAGTCAATGAATCATATTTCCAGCTTCCAAGAGATGTACATACTACATCCGCGTCATGAATTGCAATTGAAAGCAGCAGTCAACTGGCTAACCTTCAGATCAATCTTATTCCGGATATCGCCTCTGCAATGAGAAGAAACTCTCCTCTGAAAAGCCTCGAACCCGAAAGAAATTTTCCCAGAAAAGGCTTCATGTTGCAATCCCTTTTTAGAAGAAAATTGGTTGGTTGTACGCTTATATGGACCAATCCATTTGGCCTGCATGTAACCATTTCTCCTCCAAGGTGGTACATGCAAGCCTGAGCTCTTCATGGATTCCCTTATTGCACTGCACATTAACCTCACCACCTGCTTTAACTCATCAGCCTTTCCGACAAATACGTTCGGAATCACGTTCAGCAACACACCATATTTTATCGTGGAACGAGCAATTTCGAATTCTCTGGCGAGATATGCTTCCACAATATACCGGTTTCCTCCAACATTTACATCCACATACTCGTAATCTCCAGCCGGATGCTTCCCAAATTTCTCCCACCGGGACTTGCAGAGACCTATATGTTACACCAAGCAGTTGATTAGGACAAACTTTTTGTTATTGCCCTAAAAGAAATCACAACAAGATAACAAAAACTGGACACCCGAAATGCTAAAAGGTAAGTTCTACAGTTAATCACCAGCATCAAAACCGCGATCACGCAAACGAGACATAAGCCCCCGTTTGAACCCTTGTGAGGACCTTTCTCCTATTTCCTCACACGCAAGTTTTGCCTCCGAAGCAATCTTCTCCCTGATGTCACAGTCTTCGTAGTTACTTAGGAACAAATTCTCCAACATAACCTTGGTGTCGGAATCGAACCAGCACATCTCTGAGTCATCGACCCCGTCGTTATCATTCTCAAGCTTTGATCTTTGCTCCGAATTAACAACAACCTCACTGTTAACGTAGTCTCGTTCAATGAAAGAGTTGACAAGATCTGAAAGATGAGCAGAATTTCCAGGAGAGAAGTGCTCACTGCCACTGCTCTCGCAGAGCCTCACACGAGCAGCTTCGTCGAATGCAGCAGCTACCCTCTTGAATCTTGCTGGGATTTTCGCCATTTGTTTCAGTCTCCGAGATATTAACAAATTAAAGATGGTTTCGTTTCTCTGAACCTATATATTTGTAAGGAAGGAAGGAGATGAAACTTCGGATGTGGTAACCGTGTCGATAGAATTTGACATCCAGACTAAATCTCCAATAGTTTCAAGATGAAGGTATGGATGACATTATGAGGACATAATGTGTGTAATAAACTGACATTATAGACCCACTCACGTATATAAAGGTGTAGAAGATGAGAGGGAGAGAGAGTGTATTTGACGGTGGCTGCAACTTGGATTCAAACATGAGGATGGACTATGGAGGACTTCGGCTTTTGGAATGTATCCTTATGAATCCAGTCCTAATTGTGGTCCAGGTTCAGTGATTTTAGTATATCAAAGAGTGAGATCAAGTGTGCATAGTAATAGTTGTCACAATCTTCATGAACCAACTTAATCGAAAAGTTAATTTTACGGTTGAACCGTTCGAACCAGTTATATTTTTTAATCATGTATGACATGTAGCACCAATCCTTTAGTATTAATAATAACACTAATTATAATTTTTTAAATATAATAATAAAGCATCAGCAGTAATAAATTAACTTAACTGTCGATCAATTTACATTTTATATTTAGTTTATAAGTTTAAATCTTATTTTAAAATAAGGAGAACTAATTCTTCTTAAATATTATTAAATTTAATAAACTCTATTAATTAAAATTAGTCTTTTTTTAGACATGGTATAAACAGAGGTGATGCAATGTCCAATTTACTCCTTTAGTCTACTTATGCCTTACTATTGAATAATTAGAAAATTGAGTAGATTCATTGAATCTTTAAAATGTGTCCACATACATTGAACTTGGGAGTGTAATGATTGGAACTACAAGTTTATAGTTGTGTAGAAGTATAAGGGCAAATAGAGATTGAGCAAATTTGATAAGAAGAGTGTAACAAGAAGTTGTTAAGACTTCAGATGACCCATTTGGAAATTGTATTTATTCAGCACGTGACAAAGGTTGGATTGATGTTACTTGGACCTTTAAATAGTCCTTTTCCCAATTGATGGCTTCTTTAACTATAGGAGTTGGAAGATATTTTCAGAATTGAAATTGTAATTCTCAGTTTTATTTTTATTCTTACAAGAGCAAGAGCTCAAAGTTGGCAGCTACTAACCTTGATTGCTAACAAAGAGAATATGGGCAAGTCTTCTTTCTTAGTATACTTTTAATGAAAACCCAAAATATTTTAAATACTATTAATATGTGGGCTCTGCCTGACATAATAATTTAACGTGTGGGCCCACCTAGCTCAACCCAGCAATTTTCTTTTAATAATAATAATAATAAGGCTTAATTATTAAAAAATTCATAAACTTTACATAATTTTATAATTATAGTACAATTTTTTAAATATAACAATTAAATTCTTCAACTTTCAATTTTTCTTAAATGTACCTTGACATTAGTACCTCCGATAATAAAACTAAGGTGACAAGTCATATCAGCTATGTTATGGTAAACACTAAATATAGGATGTTATGTATCATTTTGAATTTACATTAAATGTTAATAAAATAAAATTATTTGTTAAATATTGTTATTAATTTAAAATTAAATTGATATCCAAATATGATAAATTAGGAAAATAATAAGAAGTTTGTATTGTTCCTTATTAACAATAAAAATTAATCAAATTTATTATTAACTATTTAAAAATATACATATTAGAAATAAAAAGAGAATAATAATAATTATTATTATATACTAAATAAAAATTCAATAGAATTAATTTTTTATCATTATTAAACTAATACATATGTTATTAATTATTAATAAAATGGTACTTGTTTAAGGATCGGGAAGCTCTGTGGGTTAAGTGGGTTCATACAATTATTCTGCATAGGATAAATTTTTGGAGTGCTCTTCCTACCTATAATAGTTCTTGGAGTTGGCGAAAGCTCTTAACAGTTCGGGGCAAGCTGTGTCATCAATTCAGATTTAGGATTGGGAACGGTATGTCTACTCTTTTCTGGCAGGATCCGTGGCACCCACGTGGAATTTGAGCACCTTGGCTACCCCTAGAGAGATCAATGGCTCGGCGCTTCCACTCACAGCTCGTGTTTCTGACGTAATACTTAATGATGCTTGGAGCTGGGGGAAGGCTTCTATGGACCTCCTTCGACACCTTGAACCTCCTGTTTATTTACCCAATTGCACATTATTTGACAGCCTGGAATGGCTAGCGAGCCCTACTAAGCGCTATACCAATGCGTCTGCTTATCAACTCTTGCGACCCCCGCTACCGATAGTTCCTTGGCACAAACTGGTATGGTCTAAATACAATCCCACTCGGTGCTCCTTTATATTGTGGCTCGCTTTCTTACGTAAACTTCAGACCCGGGATAGACTTCCTTACGTCTACACTCCTAATCACTGTTCCTTGTGTCTCTCAGCCAATGAATCGATCGATCACTTATTTTTTGCCTGCTCTTTCTCTCATACAATTTGGGAACATTGTCTCACCAGTTTTAATTTGCCCACTCATAACCCTTCAACTCTTTCAGCTATCCTCTCCTGGTATAGTAATGTTTCCTGTACCAGTGTTCCCGCCATCATTCACTACCCTCTATTGCTTTCCACTACAATTTACCATATATGGACTGAACGAAATGCTAGAACCTTCAAGAATGAAGCAATGGCGGAGGAGAGAGTGTCTCTCAGAGTTATCTCCTACGTTAGGGAACTTCTCAGCTTACACACCGCGAGGAGGTAATTTAATATTTAGGCACATCTATTCTTTTGCAAGTTATATGTTCCAATATTTCCAGGTTGCAGCTTGCGGGGTCTCTTTGGCAAGGTCAAGCCTGCTTTAGCCATCCCAGTAGTTCAATATACTCCCTACATGGTGGCAGCTTTCCTTGGCCATTTCGGTGCCCGGGGTGTCCATGAGCAGACTTCTTTTTGGTTTGCTTCTGCTGGGCTTTTGATTTCAGTTCGACTTTCACATTGATTATAGATGCTTTGGTTTCAGTGGAGCTCCTAGTGTCTTAGCTTTTGACTGGCAGTATGTTGCTCCTTTTATTGTTTTGAGTGTTTTTCTATATTACCTTGCTTGAGCCTAGTTGCTTATTTTAGCTCGCTGTGTCTCCAGTGACACTTGTAAATGGACGCTTTGTACATATTTTTCTTTCTATTATATTCATCTGATTTATTAAAAAAATGTCTATGAACATAAGAAAAGAAAAGTAATTTCAAGGAAAAGTAATTTTGTACTTGAAAATCGTAGTTTTAAAAAAAAAATTGGTTTGCTTTGGTTATTTTAGGTTATGTTTGGTTGGACGTAAAGTTTTAAATATAATGGAATAGAATAGAATAGAATGATTTATAATAAAATGAAATATAAATTGATGTAATATTATAAATTTGTTATATAGGAAGGATGTAAGGGTTCATGATGTAATATTATGAAATGTTGTTTGAACGAAAGGTTTATGATGTAATATAGTGTAAAGTTATTTATCATTTTGCATTTCATCCTAAACCTCTCAAATTTGAAACCTTTATCTTTCATCTTATTGTATTCCATTCCATTATAAACTATTCTCTCAAATAATGTAATAATATTACATTCTATTTTATTCTATTAATAAACCTCAACTAAACATAGCTTTAATTAGAAAATGAAAACCCATATCTGGTGGGGGAGTAGACAAGTAACTATTGAATTATTCCATATCTAGAAGAAAGGAAAGTTCAGAAGGAAATATTTTGTAACTTCACCGTAAGTCCGATTGACAGAAAATTATTGCATACTTTTCTGCTAATTATTTCTATATTAAACTGGATCGGGTGAAGTGGTCTAGATTCTAGAAGCTAACTTAGAGAAAAAGTCATTTCCCAAGATTTGTCTGCCAACCAAAAGATAACACGTCCTTTGTTATTGCCGTTCTTGTCCAACGTTTGCATGTGATGACGTGAACCTGAGCATTTCCAAGCATAGAACTTTCTACCCACTTGACACACGGCTTTTTTCAGTTTTCTAGATGCGATTGTTGATTCTATCGTTAGTCATCAAAACTTTCAGGAACATCAAAACTCGAGCTAACATATATACTATTAATATTTTTATTCATTCAGCTCTACTTTTCTTTTTCTTGTCTGTAATTCAAGCACCCAAAAAGTCTCACAATATGCGGAGAGGTCAGAATCTAGAACAAGAGCACTTGAAACTCACGTTTTGAAAATCAGACTGAATCGATCGGTTTGATTAATTTGATCAGTGATCGATCAGTTATTCGGTCCAATTTATTCTTAAAAATCGAGCCTCAATTGAATCAGTTAGAACTGATCAAAACCGATCAATTTATCAGTCAAACCAGACCCACTAGTTCAATAAATTTTTTTATTATTTTATTATTTAGTATATTTTTGTATTATT
>JANIHZ010000008.1:21841446-21860534 GCA_027478365.1 Erythroxylum rufum
ATAGAATAAAGTTTGAGTTTTTTTTATTTAACCCTAATAATAATAATTTGTATCCGAAAAAAGAAAATATATTAATTAATATTGAATGGGAGAAAGGTAAAAATAAAAGAAAAAGAAAAAGAAAAACAGCGAGTGAAAGAGTTACTTTGCCTCGAAATGCCCAAAAGAGATTGTCGTCAAGAACCCTTTTCTGATTTATTATTTCTGTCGTTCAATTTCCACAATTTCAGCTTCCTCCTCCAGTTCTTCAACATAATATACACATTTCAGAGACAATTCGAAAAGGTTCCTTTGTTCTTGGTCTTTTAAATTAAGAAAAATCGTCTTGATTTTGAATTTGTCTACTGTGTTGTGTTTCTTCTGCCTTTCCGTAGTTGATTTTTGTTTCAATTGTCTAGTATCAATTCGTTGGAAACCTGAGGTTTTGGATTGAGATCTTCTTTGGCAGTGTACTCAGATTTTGTTTGATAAAAAAAGAAACATAGTTAATAGTAGAATCGTGCTGGGTTCGTAATGGATGATTTGATTTTTCATTGTAGAATAATGCTTGATTATGGTTTCTGTTTGATTTTGTCATTACAATCCGGTTGGGTTAATAATTTGTTTTGTTTTTCATCTGTAAGTGTGAGATCTGTGTGCTTAACATTATTGTTGTTCCCTGGTTGAATGCTATATTTCTGTGTACTTCTTTTGTTTAATAGTTTATGAGGTCTATTGTTGGCTCCTGTTTTAGTGTTACTGCCGTTTAGCAAGGATTGAATTCACTGCTACTCACCAATTTATAATACTGGTTAGTTTTGGTTTTCCTTCCAGCAAATCTTGATTCAAATTAACCGAAATTTGAGTCCTGTTTTGGGAGAGAATATGAGAAAAATTTTGATGCCTAGTGTCCTTGATACCTCTTTCAGCAATGCCCCTCTTCCGACAGAGGCTATATCTTCATGTTTCTATTTAGAATTTCAAGTACCTGACATCCGAATGCACATCTTCAAAGAAACCATACCATTCCTGTGTTGCACTTTCCTTTTGATTTGTAAGATTGCAATGCATCTTCTTTCCGTTAGTTCTATCTAACAGAATTTTAGAGTCAATTTTGTCACAAGTGTATGTTTTTCTTAGTGAACTTTCTTTTAGAACAATTAGAGCTATTGCCTGTCCTTGCTTTATTTTGATTAACCTGTTGAAGAAAGATGGCTGCATCTGATTATGTACGTTGTCTCCTTTCAATTCTACTTTTGCCAAATTCTTTATATGTATTTTTAAAAAATATATATACTTTAAATGTATTTGCAGGTGCATTGTTAATATGTTATGATCCTTGAACATCATAATTGAAGATACTTCGTTGAAGATAATCTAACTAAGAGAGGGCAGAGAAGGAATGGCTGATGGAATTTCAAGCTTCTGGGGTCCAGTCACATCCACTACCGATTGTTGTGAGAAGAATTATGTCCATTCTTCATATATTGCAGAATTTTTCAACACGATATCCAATATACCTAGCATTCTTTTTGCACTCATTGGCCTTATAAGCGCATTAAGGCAAAGGTTTGAGAAGAGATTTTGGGTTCTTCATGTATCCAATATGATACTTGCTATTGGCAGCATGATTTTCCATGCCACGTTGCAACGTGTGTAAGTATGAATCTCTATTTGGTTGATGTTTAAATGCTTATCCTTTTTTTTTAAGAGAAGAGTTTTTTAGAACTTAAATACGCAGCATATACAAGATCATAAATGGTTTTAACTGTATGCTAAAAGATCCAATCCAAACCTGTGAGTGAATAATATGAACAGTAACATGACACCATCAGCCACATCAATGTGAAAAGAACTTTGTCGTAATCTGAACTATTTTTTAACTCCAATTGTTTTGCACTTTTTCTCAAAATATTTGCTTTCTGTACATAAAGATTTATTTTAGCAATTCTGTTTCATGTCATCTGTGGGCTTTGATGCGAGAAACCCACTGATGCTTTTATTTACTCAGAGAGACAGCAAGATTGAATTTACAGTGAATTCGTATTTGCCTAATTCATTGTTGTCAATGTTGGAGCTTCTGAGTTCTGTAATCATTACTGAGGTAGTTACAATGAGCCGGTGGTTCATTGATGGAGTTTAAAAGTTTTTTCCTCCACATCCTGGTGGAGTCTTTACGCTATCTAATGTAGCCAAAAAGAATCAGAAACTTGAGATGTTGGTGAAGGAGTTAATTCCATTCCAATTTGCTCATACACATACGGGAATTTATGATGGATATGGTATGTGATAGTTGAAATTTTGATTCATTTCTAGTAAACGGGAGGGGGGATAGGATAGGGCAGTTTTCTATGTTCTAGGAGTTCTGCATGTTGAAGAGGAAATATATTGACCTGAAAGCTCACTATGATTCTTATATGTCTATGCTGTGTTCATCATGTTACAATGTGCCAGGGCTCTTGCTACCTACCCCTCTAGATAGTTTACATGCTTGGTTTCTTTCTTTGGGTATAATCACAAGAGTAACCAATAACAAACAAGTGGTGGTGCCATAGATATTGATCTTTCTTGTTTTGGTATGTATAATTTCTGAGATGATATATTGGAATCCATTTTCAGGCAGCAGCAGAGTGATGAAACCCCAATGGTGTGGGAGATGCTGCTGTATATGTACATACTCTACTCACCAGATTGGCACTATCGCAGCACTATGCCCACCTTCCTCTTCTTATATGGTGCTGTGTTTGCCGTTGTCCATTCTGTGGTGCAGTTTAAAATTGGCTTCAAGTTGCATTATGTGCTCCTCTGCCTGCTATGCATTCCTCGAATGTACAAGTATTACATTTATACTAAAGATGCCTCCGCTAAGCGGTTCGCAAGGCTGTATGTGGCTAGCCTTTTTATTGGTAGCTTATGTTGGCTTTTTGATCGGATTTTCTGCGAGGAGATAACCAGGTGGTGGATCAATCCTCAGGGTCATGCTCTGTGGCACTTACTTATGGGCTTCAACTCTTATTTTGCAAATACTTTCTTAATGTTTTGCCGCTCCGAACAACGAGGATGGGCCCCAAAGATTGTTTATTTTCTGGGGATTCTTCCATATGTGAAGATTGAGAAGCCAAAAGCACAATGATCATGGAATTATAGTTTTTCTCCTATTAGGAATTCTTCTAGGATTTTGAAGTTTTGACAGTTAAGGAACACAGATGATTTTGTTGAATTTTTGCTTTATGGGGATCTTAAGAAAGAAAATGAGAGACCAAAATTTTTAACCGTAAGAGTAGATTATGTACTGTATTATATGCTTTGTTGGACTTCTGATGTTACAGTAGATGCCATTTCTTTTCCTCATCCTGTTATCGTATTAGTGCCAAGATACTTGTAATACGCTTAACTTTGTTACTAAATTTTGGTGACAATCCAATTTTGTTTCCCTTTCATTCTTGAGCTATTACATTGGGTGGTTATTCAGTCGTTTTACATCGTTTACTTTGTTTTGACCCCTTGACCTTTACTCGTTGTGTTCGAGTATCGTTGACTTGACGTTTCTTTACATACAGAACTTTTAACCATTTATGGGTGAAGAGCTCCGCTTGTTCTCAAGTATATAGAATTTTGATTAGAGGGAACATAGCCTTTGATAGAGGGGCGTCTATCCGAGTCATGCCAAAGCTTCGTTACCATCTTTTGACAAAAAGAACAATTTAATGGATTCTCTGACAAATATACCACCACCACCATAACTTCTACGCAGTTCGTCCATTTTGAACTTAGCTTCCAAATGTTATTATTATGATCATTACAATGTTTCAAATATAAAATATATAGAATCGTGTCAACTTCCAAAAAATTCATAATCATGTCTAGAAGTGCCTGTGAGTCATAATTGACAATAAAAAGAACGTACCTGTGAATATATCTTCAGCATTTAAAATATCAGAAGGAATTCCAAGTTAAAACGAGGTGGCGAGAACCATAAAAAAGTGACTTGGTATCAATAAGAGCATAGATGATCCTATCTATCCTCTCCGATAAAAGGAATCATATGCCGTACAGCAAATGTCAAAAAACAATACACTAAAATGAGAATCTCATTTCTAGCAATCACACGTGCATAAAAGCCTTAAGTTACCAAACTACAATGGAAACTGTATCTCTAAGTTCCTATATAAGAAATTGCTTCCTTTAAAATTTCAATAGCTTCCCTTCTTTGTTTTCAGACTGCTTTGAGTTGCCTTTGCCCCACCTCTCATTACCTAATGACAGAATAGAATATCAGATGTAGAAAGGAAAAGAGGAGGAGGCGGAGGCAGAGGCAGAGGCGGACATGCACTCCACTCAAGTAAACGCTTATACTTCTTGATTAACACCACAAAAAGTGCAATCAGTAGCACTTCAAACGGGATGACAACACCATATACAGATATCCTTTTCCTTTAAATTGCTATATCACAATTTGGTCTGCCGAACGTAACTGCAATTTAGTGGGCGCTTATGCAAGTTAGCTCAAGAATGTCCCATGATCCTCTCCTGAATTATTTCCCCCAGCTTCATGTATATAGCCTGCTGTTCTTCAATTGTTAGATTTGTCAGAATCTGCAAAACCAACCAAGCACTTATACATAATCACCACATAATCTAAGAAGGAAACGTGCAATATAATATTAGCAACTGCACAGTTTACCTGTTCCAAGATCATTTCAACTGAGATGCTCTGGGGAACGACAAATGATTGATGATAAATGTAGGCAAACACAGCCATTACCATCTACATTGACCAACTATATCCGTCAGATACATGCATGGATAAAATATGATCACTGAGAAAAGCTGCATTATTTACAGTCAAATGACCTCAGTTTGAGGGAAACACCAAACTAAAGTCAGTGGCATGCAGAATGTAGTGTTTTTTAAAGTTTCCCATCAATTACAATAAGAAGATGTAATTTGATGTTAAGCATAAATACAATACAAGAAAAGAGAAACACTGTGGTCACCGAGATAATGAAAAAGAAGAGAAGCAACATTATAGCAAAGCATGGTCACCTTGGTATATGTTCTGAAAGCTTCAGTTAATAACCACAAAAATGATCACGCGACTTTTTTCGTTTAATGATCACATGGGTCCTTACGCAAATTCAAACAAGGTGGCATAATATAAAATTACATGCAGTGGAATCTGCAGACTTTGACAATAAATGCCTATACAATTTACAGCAAACTGTACCAGCTATATCATCAACCAGACTATAATATTCAACGGGATCATTATTTCCAACTTCACATCTTGAACAACAAAAGGTATACGCGACAAGAGCAGACTCTTCTGCTTTTTTTATAAAACCATTTATGAATTATTTGGTGAAGCAGGCAGGTTAGCTTAACACAGTTAGGCCATGTAAATGCACTTACTGTTCAGATAAGGAAAGCAGGCAAAAAGACAACACAAGTAGATACGCAGACAAGGCTTTAACACAGGAAACAAAGGAAAATGTTGGACTGCAATCTTCAACAAGGTTGTATGACAAAGACTAAACTATAAAGCTCTAAAATCAGCAGGCAGTCACAAGTAAACCCTTTAACATGTCACCTGGCAATCCATTCTATCTGTAATTCCACCATGACCAGGAATGCTATCACCAAAGTCCTGTCAAGCATGGAAGGAAATTAGCAGGCAGTGTCATCATTCATGGATTGCAGAGTATGCCATGCCTTTCAACAATTTTACCAGTGTTACTTAAGGAAGATAAGACTATCAAGTGTGTACCTTAATTTTAAAAGCTCTTTTGAAACCACTAGCAAAAAATCCTCCAAAAGGAGCTATGATGGATGCAAATAATCCAAGCCACACGGCATGCCATTGAACTGGTAGAATCGATATTTCCTTCCAAGGAAACTGTTAAGAAGAATAATCGAGAGTGGATAAATACAAACAAAAAGCCCTCAAAACAGAGAAAATAGATTCAGAATTAGAGAATTGAGAACAATTTTAGCTCACAACAAACTCACCCACTGAGGAAGCCAGCTTGGTAGTGTCCAGTACTCTGGCTTAAACAAGGGCCCAGGATCACATTGAAGCCAACCAGTGGATAAGTCCTGCGTGAGAAGAAGTTCCTTTAACAACTTGCATAATCTACTTTGATCACGTGAAGAAAACTATTTAGATAGAATGAATACCTTTCTTGGACATGTCAGCCACTGGAAACGTCCCATGGCATTTGCAAGCTACATAAACAAGCAGAAAAGATTAGTTAAAGTCTAGATTCTTTTTTAATCCATTCAAGGCTCTCCACACTCAAATGCTAATGGAAGAGGGGGTAATCATAACTTCCCAGAGCATGACAACTGAGAAGTACTATACACAAAGGAACACTAACTATGGAATCCGCACAAGCACTAGCCTAAAGCAAGCAGTGAATAGTACCATCTAATCCATAAAACTCTACCATTTAATCAAATGAATCACATAACAGCAGTTTGTTTAAAGCAAAAACTGATCAACTTAGAGATAGAAAATCTTCAGATGCCCTTTAACTGAAAAATGGCATGCCAAAAAGATGCAAAGAGAATGTTAAGGTCATTAAGATTTCACAGTTATCACTTACATTATCATTTGTGCTTTCCTAACAGCTATTTAGGAAAAACTACAAGATAGATACCGCACCAATAGACTAGTAAAACACTTGTGGTTCCACTAAAGTGGTAACATATGAACAGAACTAGTTCTCAAATTGATAGTATAGCAGGAAAATATATTATTGCAACTAAGACCGGAAAAGGAACAAAATCTTTGCTTACCACAAAAGCAGACATTATAGTAGTGACAGATGCTCCAATAAATCCCTCCCAAGTTTTCTTCGGAGATAACTTGATTAAAGGGGTTCTTCCAAAGAAGAAACCAAAAATATAGGCAAATATGTCATTGATGACGATAAGTGATGCTGGGAGAAGAAACCTATAATTATGCTCAAAATCATTAGTTGCAAAGCATTGATACTTCATCATACAATTAGCAAGTAAGAAGGTTAGAATCTGGTTGTATGAAATGGAGCAATAACTAGAAGCACAAGATAAAGCATGCAGAATACATAGAGACAATGCTGAACTCAATGCACAAGTGGTAAGAATTCTCAAGCAGTCATTAGCGATAAATATATCTGCGACAAAGTTGCTAATCATGACAAGTTATAATAAAGAGAGAGAACAAATAAACAAGAAGGATTCCAAACAATTTCCAAAAGAGACCATGGTTAATGAAACAGGATTCCTAAGTCACAAAGAGTGATATTGAAAATCTAGCTATTGTTTACTTGTCATGAGCATCAAAATAAAAGAGATGGCGAGAGCAAAACAATTTAAGCATTCTTCAGTATAGCAGAGAATAAAATTAATATCTTGCAGAGGCCATATAGTGGAAAATAAAAGCATTTGGCATATCACAGTAAAAGTACAGATTAAAAAGTTAAATAGAGGTGCATGTTCCATGAGTCCAAACAAATTTGTATCACCTTTGGTAAAGACAAGGAATTTCACTAAATCTTGGAAACGAAAAGAATGAATGAATGAGATCAAAGAGTTTCAAGTTACCAGAAAATTCCTTCAAAAATATTGGCCACAGTGAAAGAGGACTGGGTGAAGACCACAATCAGAATCATGTGTGTCCATGCATACTGGCCAAATTGATACTTGTACATCTTCTTCTTTAATGTAAGGATGAACCACATAAAACCTAAGCAAAGCTCAAAATCAATAATACAAAAAGACAAGAGGAGAAGAATAACAAATAATCTAATTCCATTATGTAAATCCAAATGCAATTAACATTTCAGATTTGTATCATTTTAACTGAAAGCCAAATGAAGCATTATAGACAATTATTCAACAATTGATAATCATGGGGTAACATAATAATGTATAAAGCATACCTGCAATGTACAAGGAGTAACAGATAACCATATGATACTTGATTAGGCTGCTCACAAGCCGGTAGAGGACCTTGTCCGGAGTTACAGTGTTGACAAGGCGTTGACTGAGAAGTCGTCCATACACAAATAGCATTGCAGTGAAGAAAAAGTGCCTGATAAAAGAATGAAAAATGGATAATTTCTGAAAAGGGACAAGTAACTTTCATACAGCAGATTAGTGAAAGACTAAAAATTCAGTTTCTGATAGAAAAGAATTAGGAAAGATAACAAAACAGTTAAGATTATTTTCAGCATAAAAGTCTACAATTCAGTTCTGCTAAAAGATGAATTAGGAGAAGATAACCTAAAACTTAACACCGCAAGCAAATGTTTTGCACTTACCAATTCAATAGTCTAAATCCAGGGAGATGCCTATCCTCATGTGCTCTCCTAAGCAGATTGAATAACTCTTTTGCCATGAATATCTGAATGACAACTACCATGGCTGTGATGTACAGATGACCCATGTAGACAATCAATGCAAAACCACCAATCATCCAAAGGGTTGAATATGTACGGATCCACATTGACTTGTATTTGTTTTGATCATTAACCAGTAAATGACCTCCATTTTCTTTAGTGGTGTCTGGAAAAGCCTAACAACCAAAAGGATATCAAGAACAAATTGAAATTCTTTCCCTAAAGAACATACTACAATAAAACCAAGTTAAATATGAAAATTATTTACCAACAGATGGTCATATCAACTTGACAATCTCAACCATGGAGCTATAAGCATGACCACATCACACATATATAAAAATATGAACAGAAACCAGTACCAGACTAAAATTCATTCTGTTTGAGTAATAGGAGTGCATTTACTTAAGGAACAGCCCTTATGATTTTCGATTTCATTTTCTTTCCTTCAATCTATTTCATTAATTTCTTGAAGATGATATTCCAATGTACAGCAGAAAAAGTGGAATCATTAGAAAATACCATTTATCAGGAAAACCAATTATTAGTTAAAAGAAAAAATCCGTTTTGTTTTCTTGAAATAATTGCCACAAGTAAATGCACCATTGTATATTTAATAAGGTCAATAGAATTCTATGGAGAATGTATGATTGCATAGAACCATTTAGAGAAAAAGTTTCCACAATGAAAGTAGAAGTAAATAGCAAAGAAATAAGTGGCTCAAATGAAATAACTGACCTCTGTGGAGCGCCTGCGATACCTGACTCGTGCAGATGGTGTTGATGGGGCACTTATATTGTTGTCTCTTTGCATGGCTATTTCACTTGCTTTTACTAGAATAAGAAACTAGATATCTTCGCATCTATTTTAAAGAGTAGTAAATTGCTGCCTGGTCCATCAAATGCAATAAGCTTAAAGAAGGCACTTGTAGTAATCAGTAAATGCATGGATGATGAGGAAACATGAAGAACCATTAGCACCATATTGTAACCAGGAGTATTTTATCAAAAGAAACAGAAAGAAAATGGTTGTATGAAAATTTGACAAGGAATCAAACATTAAGATAGCAGCAGCTTGTTGCAATTTTCAGTGGAAATGCGAATCACCAATGTTAACAAAGATGAACAAATGAACATTGAGACCAAAGTTATGCCAACAGAATAAGGGGGAATAAAATCACTCGTCAAACAACCCTCAATAGTTTTTCTTTGGCTCCTATCACATTTTCCCGAGCTCTAATTATAAAGAGCAAATCAAATCAATTCAAATTAACAAAAATTGTAAGTAATGGCAAACCCATTTTAACGCATTCAACAACCTTGGGCAAAATAGAAGAAACACAAGGAAACACACTTTCCATCCTTCTTAAATATGCCTGTTGAACTCCTGGAAGGATAACGAATTTTAAACAATTAAATGATAGCCCACAGCCTTTGGCTATCGTCTTACCTCTGAGTTTCTAGCCAATGATAACCACCGATTTGCAATTGGAAAGTGGAAGGTGTAGCGAACAAGTAGACAGCAAGCAATTGCACAAAATTCACCAGAGAAGTCCAAATTCAGTACCGTTTTCACTTCAGCTACCCCAGTTTCTTTAAATAAGGAAAAAAAAAACATCTCCATCAATTTGTGTCTCCAATCCTTAAAAGACTTATGAAACCGAAAATTACGGATAAGAGACCGGCATAAATTTAACTAATTGCATCGAAACGAAAAAGAAAAGGAAAAACTTGAACACTGTCTCCCAAAACCATCTCCCACTTAGCAGGAACTCGCAAAAAGAAAAGCAAAATAACAATGTCTTTCTAATACATATTTACATGTACATATATATAAACAAGTAAATGCACACACATGACGAGGGAGAAGAGGAACGGATAAGTAGCTAGAAGAAAAACCAACACAAAATGCAAATTGAGCAGATAGAAAACTGAATTAGAACAGTAAAAAAAGATCCAAAATCACATCAATTGAAACAAAAGATATCGAGAGCCAAGAAACAAGATTGAAACCTGAATTCTTTCTTGTTGGTGGATGAGGAGATTTGAAATTATATAAAACAGAGAGGAAAAGAAAGGAGATAGAATAACAGACGATGACAAGCTGAAGGCAAAAGCAAAAGCCAACAGCCAAGCAAAGCAAAGCATCAAATTCTGGAGTCTGGAGCCAAACCAGAAGATACAGATATATCGAACCGAACCGAACCGAACCGAATAAAGTTTTAATACAAATTTCATTTGAGAAAGAAAGTCGGCGAGAAGCGGCAAGGAAAACGACGTCGCGGGACCGGAGTCATATAAAAATATATTGCAATTGTTTTTTGAAAAATTAATAAAAACTGAATGATAGAAATAGCAGCGGAGGAAAACGACGACGCAATGAGATACAATTACAAGCAATAAACTTTGAGCAAGAGTAAACGAAGAATCTGGACCAAAATGAAGTATGAAACGACATCGCAGTTAATCGATCCGTCGACGTTTTATTAAAAGGTTCAATTCCTTCCCAATTAGGGTTGGGAGATCAGCGACATTCCAGATTACTTTGTCATCTCGGCTCGTAACCATCTAAGCCAAAATAAATCATTACTTTCCCTTTTTTTTGTCTGTATTAGATAGTGCCTAGCTAGTTTACCAGTTTACGTCCATCACTGGCCCCGTACAGTTCCCAAACAGCAAAGCTTACGCGCTCCCCAAAATTCACCACCTTAGGGGTTCTCCTTCATGAGTATGGAAGCGTTAGGCTTGCTCTCAGGGTGTTCCTCAAACTCCACATTACAAACCAGCCTAATCTTACCAATGTCATTCTCTTCTTTTCTTCAGCGAAATTATGGTAACCCCTTAAAAATCAAAGCTTTGGTTGCTCTACCAAGAACGGCCTGGAAAGGGTCTCGTAACCGTTTGCAGTATTGTAATGCTATTGGGAAATTGAATGATTGTACTGCTTTGGAGGTTACCACAGACTGGGAGAAACCCCAATTGAGGAGGAAGAGGCTGGCTGTCTTTGTCTCTGGCGGAGGTTCTAACTTTATGTCTATTCATGAAGCTTGTCTTCAGGGATCAGTTCATGGAGATATTGTTGTTTTGGTCACAAATAAAGCTGGTATAGTATACCTTTTTTTTTTTTTGGTTAGCACAGGCTTTCCTCTAATTCATTGATGAATGTTCTGGCTCATCCTGTTTACTTTAATTAATCAATAAAAGTTTAGGCTTAGCATTTTTTTTCTTTCAAAGCCTTTTAAATTCTGTTTACTGGGATTTCGCGAACATCTATATCCTAATAGGACGAAGCTTTTGGTAAGAGTTATGGTGTTTCACGCAAGTTTCTTGATAATTTTTGAGAAACAATACATGAATTTGTTTTTATGTCCTACTTAGACCCTTCAGGTATTCGTGTTCCTCTCGTCTATTGCAGGTTGTGGAGGTGCAGAATATGCAAAAAAGATGGGGATCCCAGTCATTTTGTTCCCTAGAACAAAGCACGAGCCTGATGGCCAATCAACAAGTGAACTTGTCTCCACTTTTGGGTAGGCTCACATACAGTCTTCTAATTGCTATATTTTGTCTTTTCTTCACTCTTCTTGTTTTAATTTGTCAATAGGATGAGAGTAAGATGGTGCAGCTCAGATGCTGTCATTGCTTCAGACTAACAATCATCTAATGAATTAAAGGCCCTTCTTATAGTTCCAATTATCCGATGTTTGCCATCTTCTGTTTTTGCCTAAGAGGGAATGAAGCTGTTGTTTCCTCGATATGCAAAGTCAAGTGGATTGTTACAGATTCTGATTAGGGAGTCTAAATGTTCTAATTTGAGCTGGCGCTGTTTTTACTTCTGATTCCTGTTCTTAAGCCTGTCATTCGCATTGCTATCTGCATGAGCTATCTCGAATAAATAAAAAAATGACCTGAGCCTTGACTTTTATTGTCACAAGATCATTAGACATTTTGACATTACCCAATGTGTCTTATTGTTCTGCTTATATTTTTCACTTGTTCATTTTACATGTTTTGCTATCTAAGATCCTATCTATTTAACTTCCATCTTCATGAAGCATTAAAATTCATGATATTGCAATTATGTTTTTTCCTCCCAGTAGACAGCGTCATGGATTTAATGTTTGATATGCTGAGCAATTTTTATTTCAAATTGTAACTCTAAATTAATTGATTCAAAGTGTAGATTATAAGACTTTGCCACATACTCCATTTGCACACATTTTAGTTTGTTTCTTATTATCTTTCAATGTATAGAAACAGAAAGAAAGCAACAAATCCTAATATCTTTGATTGCAAAATGATAACATTGTGCAACCTACAGTTACGTTTACCACATCCTCTCTTAGATATGAATGAAACGATAAAAGCTGAAAACAACAAATTACTAGTTCTTGCTATCCTAGAAAGGCAGCACATATAGAGTATGATAAATGTTGTCTGCCTCTTTTTCTTCTTTTAATGGGAATACAATACATGTATTTTCTTCCTTTTTTGTTTATTAGTATCAAAGCAATAAGGAAAAATGTGTGGAGATATTCACACACTTCGACAAGATTATGATTATTCTCCGTATTCTTAATCAGGAGGTTTGGTGTTGACTTCATTCTTTTAGCTGGCTATATAAAACTTATACCAGCTGAGTTGATTCGTGCTTATCCACAATCTATAGTCAATATCCATCCATCACTCCTTCCAGCTTTTGGAGGCAAAGGCTACTATGGAATGAAAGTGCATAAAGCTGTTATCACTTCTGGAGCAAGGTATGTAGCATCATGTGATGATGCACATTACTCTATTGTGAGTCTTTGAAGTTGTTGAATCAGAAGTGCTAATGTAGGACAAATACAAGAATTATCAACTAGTAGCTAAAACTCAGGAAAACTAGGAAATATAGTTTTTGAATGTTATTAGGTTGCTAAAGCTTGGGACAGAATTTAAGATTGGGTATAGCTAAAGTTTTTAGGATTTGATTGGTCGAAATTTAAGCTAGAAGGTTTGATTTTACTGAAATTTTAGGTTTGATATAACTAGAATTTAGGGTTGAGTACACACATATATAGAAAAAATTTAAATCCCTTATTCCAGTAATAAATGGGTTCCTAATTAAAATATCCAAAATAAAATTAAATCCTATTCTAATAAGAATTCTACATTTTTAAATAAATTTAAGTCATAAACAATTAGGATAACATATCTAATTTATTACTATTTCCTATCTAATAAGAAAACCTATCATAAACTAAATTTCAGCCTTATGTTATCTTTGCTGTCAATTCAACCCCCACTCTTCTTCCCACTAAAAAAGTTATGTTTGACAAAATTTTCCTCTTTTATTCTTTTATAGACTCTAAGCTCTTTCGCATTAAGTGCTGTTCCATTTCAATTCTTTTATTGGACACTCAAGTTATCTAAGGAGAAGAAAAAGGGTAAAAAAAGAAAAGTTTCCATAACTTCTTTTTTTTCTTAATTTACGTTTCCTCACATGTATATTTGCATGATTAGATACTCAGGACCAACTATACATTTTGTTGATGAGCATTATGATGAGGGACGAATCCTTGCTCAAAGAGTTGTGCCTGTGCAAGCCAATGACACAGCAGAGGAGTTAGCTTCCAGGGTTCTTGAAGTGGTAATCGGATTTGTCTATCCTTTGGCCATATTTTGTGCAATATTGTACTTGGTTATTAGTTGCATTTTATTATGATGTTCTTGCAAAGTTTAACCAAAAACTACTTGTGTTTGTGGGATTGATATTGTTCGCATTTCCAGCTCATTTTATCTTATGCTAGAGTTGTACCATCTTGTTAAATGTCTTTGTCTGATTAGGGAAGTATTGAGTCATGCCAAACATGTTAATCTTGAGATAGCTTTGCAGAATTAAGCTATAAATGGTATCATAATACATTGAACAAAGGGGACATTCTGATTTTGGTTAAAAGTGATATTAATTTAATCTTGTTTTCCTTCATCATTTCTGCAGGAGCATCAATTATATGTAGAGGTGGCAGCTGCGCTCTGTGAAGAACGAATACATTGGAGGGATGATGGTGTCCCTATCATCCAGAGTAGGGAAAACCCTGATAAATACAGCTAGTGTAATCAATCTTCATTTTGTTTTTGGTGAGAATCTTAACATTCGAGCAAGTTATACAATTACTCCAATCTAATTTTCTGGAGCTACGCTACGTTCTACCTTATCTAACTATGGGTATGAATTTATGTGCATACAGGTGGTCTTTTACAGTAAATTTTGACCAACTTTGAAGTGAGGGGTCATGTTGGACATCCTTCAAAGCTTCATCACACAGAAGATTGCCATTGTGATTCTAGAAGTTTTTCAAGTTATGAGAGGTTTTGCCATCAAGCTTCTTGTAAATAGCAGTTGACTGAGTGGTTTTGGTCCCGAGTATGAGGTTGCGTGGATCCAATGTTTTTATGCCATAGTTGTCCAAAGGACTTGGGCAATTGTCCTTACCGTACCATTTTTTTTATTGGTTGTATTACTTGGAGAATCTCGGAAGGCCTGGGCTGGCAGTTATGCTTACTCCAGTTTCTCTGTTGTATTACGTTGGAGAGTTGGAGTGTTGTAGTCCAATGGTGTCTAAAGACTCCAGTAAAGTGGGGATATTTAAGTATGCAATCACTTGCAGTGTTTTTAACATCAAATGTTAGCGGAACTTCCTAATGTAAAAACCGTAATCTGGAAGCTGGCGTAATATGACGACCGAATTCAGGCAAGTCATCCGCCTTTAACCAGCCTGTTGCTTGCTAGCGTGGTTGGCCTGACTGCCCAGTGTCTAATGTTGCTGTGACAGATGATTGAGACTCCTTTGCTACTGCTGGTTAGCAGATCTTTGCTTTCTAGTTTGTATTGGCTCCAACGTTCAATGAGTATTTGAGGTTCTTCTAACTGCTTTTTGTATTAGGCGCACCTAGTAGCAGTACGGTTGATTTTTTCTATTTCTGCTAAGTAGTAATTACTAGAGTTGTATTCTTATTTGCTTTATAGATTCCTCGAGAAAACAATAAAGATTCAAAGGAAAAGGAAAGACACGCAATGTATTTGGGATAAGTATTAGATACGTAGCCAAGCAAATGTGTAATGGCTATTTTGTTTACAGCAGCAAACCAGTTTTAATAATTTGGTTTAAGGTACAAAAGAGTGAGGAAAAGAAGCTTATACAGTTACAATTATTCATCAGTAATACAGGATGAAGGAGCGAAACCCAACTTGGCAGCCCCAAGATCAAACTCCCACATGTAATTTTGCTGCATTATATTGCCAATCACCGAAACGCCAGGCCAAGCGGTCGGTACAATTCCCAGGCACTTCACCCCCTCAGCAGCATCTATAAAGTAGCTCTTTACTGGTGGCTCAAAGTTAACCCCGTCCATGAAATGAATTGTCAATTTGGGCACTGATGTTTCGTTGAACGATTTCGCTTCAAAGCAAAGTTCCATTGGCCCCAGGTCCGGAATTTGTACCTTCGTGTAGTTTGCCAAGGGTTGCTCGTAAGCTTCCATGACAGCATTATATGCAGGCTCTGTCAAATATGTCAAGCTGGAACCAGAGTCAAGAATGGCTCCGCCATTGCCATAGACATTCCACACTGGGGACGGAATTTTCAGGCGTGTATTGCCTACTGAGATGCCTGAGACATTGACTGCATAGTATGGATTGATAACATCAACCACCAACTCCGTGTATTGCATTTTCAGTGTTGGTGTGGTTTTAACGTCTCCGAAGCTGAGGAAGTTTTGAAGGTTGCTGGGGCTAAGGTGGTCAACCAAACAATAGGAGAACTTGTAGCCAAAAAGTTTGGCAATCCTTATTGCAAATGAATGCTGGCTGTAGCCTAACCCCATTATACCGTCAGTGTTGCGAAAGGAACCGTTGAACACTTGACTACACCCTATTATGACATCATGCAGCTTTATCTTGCGGTGATTGTGAAGCCCAACAGTTACAGTCTCGTTTGCAAACAATCCGATAACATTTCTGCCATCTGCATATCTGTCATAACGACATTAGAATAAGCATTGGCCTGCCGATGGATAATTGCACGCTATTTGAATCCATCCTATATAATTATAATACAGAGCCAAAATGCTGTTTCTTCCGTTACCTATAGTCGTAGAGGCAGGGTGCTTCTGGCGCAGGACAATCAGTCAAAGAGAAGGATGAAGAGAGGTCATCTCTGCAGGTTATAGATGAGCATGGAATTGTCCTGAAGGACGGTGATGTATCGGCATCGAAGATCCTAATTATCCCAGGATATGGTTGGAGTTTGAGACAATGTTCGCATCTGTATTCACAATGCATCCAAGTGAGGTCACTGCCTGTGTCAGCTATCAACACAAACTTACGAGGCCGTGGGCTTCCAACTCTGAAAGATACAAAGTATTGACCAATTCCAACGTCTGCAGCCGAACGGATTGGTATCTCGGCAGGAATTGTCCCATTGATCTCAAAAGCCTTCCTTCTTTGTCCCAGGCGATGCCCAATTGTTTGTTGCCTGTAATGGTCGCTGTGGATAAGCTGCTTCATGCGGTCTAACCTGCTTTTGGGTGGTCCAAGAGTGGAAAAGCCTGAATCAGCTAACTCAGGTGCATGCCGGTGAATCAATTCAAACTTAATCGCATCATCTGGTCCACATGAGCCATTATCATCGCCGTAGTCATGGCTGTTGAAGGCATGAACCTGAAAGCAGAAGGCATTAACATAGATTAACAACAACAGTAAGATAAGGAAGTGGGGCGTAGACATTTCGAAGGGAAAGAAAGTAGCAGTCAGCATGAGCAACGAGGTAGCCAAATGACATCCCCCATCAACATAAGCCCTTCAAGGACCGTGAATTGCTGAATAACTGCAAATGCGGACATTCATACACTTGTTTGTTTCGTCATATTTTGTTCTGAAACAGACAAACAGGGCCAAAAAAAAACTAAACCCTTTATCCAACGCCATCAACGCCATTAAATTGCAAATCCGGTTCACCGTCAAATAAAATAGTGACTAATTGAGTCCATCCTTAGAAATGAATTAGAAAGAATGGACATCCGTGAGAATAGCCTTGGTTTTGGTTGCATAAACATAATTAATTAAAGAAAATTTTAATTTATGTATGCTTAACTTATAAGATAAAATTTAAGTTTCGTAAATGAAATTACGATGATATTAGAATTGTGAAATTTGTGTTGCATTTATGTATTATTTATAAATTATTTTTAATAGTTGCTTTAATAAAATTAGACATTAATATAATGAATAGTTGTAGATCTCATAAATTAAAGCATAAAGATTATTAAACAAACATGTTAATGCATGTCAAATAATAAATTCATTAAACTGATCTAATCGTCATGATAACTCTTTATGGAACATTACTTACGTATATGTGAAAATACTTATCATAATGATTGTATAAATACCCAAATACATGAGAGTCTATAAATGTTTAGGGTTTATGTCTTACGTGGCAAGTCATGTCACTAACATTAACGGAAATAATTACGTTAGGTTATAATTAAAAAATTAAAAATTTGAGTATTTAATTGTCATTTTTTAAGTTCAGACAAAATTGAATAAAATTTAAGATTTTTTTTAATTAATATCCTTAATTAAATGACATTAATGTTGGTTTTTTTTTTAAATTTGACCATGAAACGTGTTATTTATTGCAAAGAGCTAACAAGTTATTTAATTTTTGCGATTTAATTGATTTATAATTTTGATAATTAAGAATAATATTTATATCATTTATAAACATCTTATTGCTTTGTTTGCAACCAATTTTCTTTATGGAATGAAGGCATAGAGTTAGACGTGGTACTAAAAAAGGAAAGATGATAAATTATAAACGACTCTAGTGACTAGTCATCTGCAATAATAATTTTATTGAGAGCCTTGTGTATGAAGGAAGCATAGATTGCAAACTTTGCTTAACTCATTAGTTTTCGATTATTCCAATCAGATGGCGTATAATAATTAACTATATATTCAGGAAGCAATAAAGGTGAATTGTGAATACAACTATTATACAGGTTTAATTGCATTTTTAAGGATTTATAAATATTACTGAATTGACCATTTATGAATTTTAATAAGACAAATTTTATTTTAAAGTGAGCATCAAATCAAATGTTAGTTAAACAATTTTGATACGGTGTTCTACAGACGTTTTAAAAATTATACATATATAAACGTAATATAAATAGAATTTCTTCCGATAGGTAATACTAATTCTATTGATGTATCATTATTTACATGTGATTTGCAGGTTTTATAATTTGACTTTTTAAAATAATATCTTTATACGTTATGCGTCTTACGTTCATTGTTTCTTTAGTTGAACAAGGAAGAACTTTACTTGTCTGGTGTCTTCTGATCCATCAGATTTGCACAATTCTGACTTAGTGTTTGAAGGTGTTCTTTCGTTCAGAAACTTTGACGAGATTATGGTGATGATTGAAATGCCTGACTGTTTGAATTACGTAGTTGTTTTTTGTAGCAGAGATGTCGAAGATTTTCTTTTGCTCATAAGTGAGTTTCTGGTTATTACTGTCATATTTCTGTGAATATCACTGATCTGGTAAATCATTAGTCCTCGTGATCAAGATAATTGATTAGTAAAACCTCCGTAAATCAATAATTTTGATTAAATAATAGTTTTTTCCGATCTCGACTTTGGCCAACGGGATAAAATAATAACCTTGCTAAATGCATAAG
>JANIHZ010000008.1:21865051-21882137 GCA_027478365.1 Erythroxylum rufum
GATAAATTTGTATTATGTTATATATATATATAAGAATCTTCTTAAAGTATTTTCTGATGTATAATACCAAGATAACTTATATTTATTGCTAATCTTAATCATGTAAGATATATCAAGTCTGAGTATATAATATAACATATGCCAAACTCTTAGCTATGTTCAAAGATGATATCCTTAAACATTTGATTCTTTTTTTAAAGACTTCGTTCAGTGTTGAGTTTGTTCAGTGTTGAGAAATAAGTCACTTATTCAATCGAGAGTCTACAATTTGCATACAAAACTATCGTAAGATCTGTTCAGTATAAATTTTGAAATCTTACAAGACAATCTATCAATCTTCAATATAAAGGAAAACCACTCAGGGTGTTGTTGAACTTTTTATTTTTATACTCAAGGGTCTAATTGTTTGTAATTATAAAAAGAAAATTGAACCTATCTATCCCATCTCCTAACATGAAAGCCTTCTAAGGTAAAGTTTTCCATACAACTCATATACAAGTGAAAGAAGTATCCTATATGACACTATTCAATATACAATCAGGTCATCATTAATATTTTAAAAATCAGATCGAAAGTTAAATTCGTAATACAAGAAGTTTAAGGTTTAAAGGTTCAATCAGTATTAAACTGTCATAAAATTAGTTAAAAATTAAATAAAATTAAAAAATTTAAAATATGATTGAAAGAGATTGTCTTATCAATCGAAGAATTCGAATTTAAATTAAAAAAAGATTGTTAGCATAAATTAATTGATTTATTTTTGGGTAATTTTAATTGATTTATTTGGTTTATAATAAATTATTAATTTACTAAAATTGACCAATTAATTAATAAGATAATCATTTTTTAAAATAAGAGTTATTAAAGTAAATTAAAGTTAAAAGTCGAACAAAAAAGTTAAATAGTTCAAAATTTTTACGATTGAACTGGTCGAATTGGTTGCGTTTTTTAATTTTTGGTTTTAATGATATTCTTAGAATGTCATAAACAAGAAATAGAATGCTTGATACTTTTTGTTCATGCCTAATTCGTCAAATATTGTCACAAAGAATCCAAATGTTACCATATAATTATTGAATTTGCAAACACTATATAAAATCCATTAATTGACGTAACCAAACACGCCTCAATCATTTAGCGCATTTTTGAATTCGTGAGTTGTTGACCAGCTAAGCGCTTCACTTTGGACTCAATTCTTGACTTTGTCGCTTCCTTCATTCACTCTCTCTCCTCTTTCTTTATATTCTTCTCCTTCTTCTCCCTTAATTTACAAAATTTAATTAACTAACCTATCCCTTTCACTTACTGCTTGCTAGGGTTGGTTGGCTTGTACGATTTGTGCCTTCTTTCCTACTACTTCTCCCCTTTGATCCCTAAAATGCCAAAATTTTCCATGCCATTATGTCTCTCTCAAGATCTCGACAATGAAAGTTCCGTTCCTTAATGTTTGGCTCTAGTTCAGTCGCCACTTCCACAGTATTTTGGTTCTTGTACTTGCTCTCTCTAAGGTACCTACCTACCCCTCTCTCTCTCTCTATGGTTTTTTGTTTCAGATCTAGAGCGTACGACATTGTACGGTAACTTATTGCTCTTCTTTTCTTTCTTAAAGTCGCGCATTTATTAATTTCTTAGTTCCGAGAATTAGATTATTTGGGTGACTTTGTTTCTGTTGTTGTTCTGACTTTGAATCTTTGAACTTGCTCTGGTTTTTAATAATGTAGATGGATTCTAGTAGTAACAGTGGCGGTCAACGCTTTAATAGAATACCACGTCAGTCACTTGATCATTTCAAGATGGAACCCTTGGTGAGTTCTTTTTTTCTTCGTTACTATTCTTTGTGTTTATGACATCAACAGAGCTTTGGTGTTTCCATCTGCTCTTTACTTACTTAGATTGCTGACTTCAACTTAAAGTAGTTCTACGTTTATGTTTTCTGTAAATCATGCGTTTTCGATGCTAATGTCTTTTCTGGTAAATGCTTTTTCTTGTTTTAGCTTGATGACAGTTTGGAGCAGTGGCCTCACCTGCATGAGCTTGTTCAATGTTACAGAACTGATTGGGTGAAGGATGAAAACAAGTATGGTCATTATGAAAGCATGTCTCCACCACCTTTTCAAAACCAGGTTTTTGAAGGGCCTGATACTGATATTGAGACGGGTATGGTCGAGGAAAGGAATTATGAGTCTGCCATAATTAAACTATTATACTATTTTTAGAGTGTTAGTTTCTAAGGCTAATCTATCTGTTTTACTGTTCCTAGTGGCTAATGAAATTAGTGGAATCTTACACTAATATATCTGTTTTGCTGTACCTAGTGGCTAATGAAATTGGTGGAATCTTACAATCTTCTTGCTAATGAAATTATTGGAAGCTTACAATTTTCTGTGTTGTTTATCATTGTCCTAATGCCCGTAATTGTACAGTTATTGATGTCTTATTCCTCAATTGATATGCTTGATTGAGATGCCATTTCTTTAAACTTTCTGCAGAAATGCAGCTTGCCAATCCTAGGCAAACAAAAGCTGAAGACACTACTGAAGATGATACCCCAAGCACTTCAGGAAGACAATTAGCAGATGGCATCCTCTCAAGTTCTAACTCACACATCTCAAAGGTTGTACTGACTGGAGTATCGGGCTAATTTGGTTATGAACTCATTATATGATTTGTCTATTTTTCTAGTTCTAACTATGCAATTTGTTTAATAAATTTACCTTCCATGATTTTCATGATCATTTTGCCTTCCTTCTGTAATGATTGTGTTCCTACAGCATTTTGTTCAGTCTCCTATCCCTGCTTATGAGCCAGCATTCGATTGGGAAAATGAAAGATCAATGATTTTTGGCCAAAGGGTTCCAGATAATCCAACCACACAGTATGCCAGGTTTTCTAAATTTAAATTCCTATTAAAAGCGGTTTCAGTGTTCTCATTTTGTTTCCCTATCAAAAATGCTAGTCTTATTGCTTTGTTTTTCCATGGGGTGGTTGCAGTGGATTGAGGATTTCTGTGAAAGTTTTGTCCCTATCGTTTCAGGCAGGACTCGTAGGTGGGTTTTTCTTTTATAAAACATTAAAACTTTGAGTTAAGATCACATTTTCATTATGCTTACTTATGAGTAGAATCAGGATACTTTGAGCCTATTTGCTCAGCTGTTAGATCACGTTGCTACTTTTTTGTTGATTATAATTGAGGTGATGATAACTTGTGTTGGAACAAATGGTTTTTTAGTCTGGAAGGTTCTTAACTCCCTCCAAACTAAATAAATAGGAGCAGTTGCTTGTGCAATTGACATATGATAAAGGTTTTGAGTGAAATTAAAATCCCATACTTATTTGCTAAATGTCGTTTCCCTTTTGACGATGTGTCAGAAGTGTCAACTGTTGATTCCATTGTTTTATGCTTTTTGCTGAATACCTATTAGTTGGTCCTGCTTTTATGCTTATGATGAATATCTGGCCCATTGCTTGCTCGCGTTATAGATAGCTGGAACCTTTTATTTATAGCCATTAAATTTTGAAAGTTGCAAGTTTAAGCATTTGTAAACTATTTCTCATGACCAAACGCTTCGTGGAGTAACCAAGAGTTTGCAACTTTTCATTGCATGGTATGTTACTTTACTTGGTTTCAGGTTTCTGACATAGCTTTCTCATTCTCTTTCCCAGAGCCGTTTTATGGTACAATTTGCTTGTACAACAAGGAGAGAAGAGAGAAGTTGTCTGAGGATGTTTATTTTTCTGTGTTGCCTACAGACACACAAGATGTAAGAAACAAAAGTTAAATACACTTCTCTCACTTATATCACCATTCTGTAATTTTATTCGTTATTGTGTTACTTATTGATATCTGTTATGTTAACTATCAATGTCATCTTCATCATCAGGTATTTTGATATTCTTGGATGTGAATTATTTAATTTCATAGTTTCTTCTGTTTCTTCCAGCCAAAAGTATCTGATGGAAGTCGTGGGATTTTCTATTTAGATGCTCCATCCGCATCAGTATGTCTGCTAATCCAACTTGAAAAGCCTGCCGCAGAAGAAGGAGGTGTTAGTCCATCTGTTTATTCACGAAAAGAACCAGTATGTCCAAGTAACATTTGGTTGTTTTATCTTGGATTGTTTAATCATGTAAAACTAAAGTTTGTTGCCTGTTCGCAATTCCCTTCTGCATTTGCCTGCGAGGACAATAGTGGTGGGGAGAGGTAGAGAGTAGTCTTCTCCCTTTCCAACCTGTCCCCTTCCATTTCCTCATTCGAGTGCAGTAGGTAATAGTTAATGTAGGAGAAAAAAATGCGTGAGTTTGGTGTAACAGGAGTCTTTGTGATTAGCGTAAGAAGGAAATGACATGTTCAATATTTATGTATACTTGATTCCTTTAAGTATGACTAGTTCCAGAATAAATGTTAAATGAGGGGGATTGTACTTGTGAATGCAGGCGGGCTGAAATTATTCGTTGATTGAAACAAGCTTCCAATTCACATATTGTTTGACGATTATGTTCCTTCTTTTCCACAGGTTCAGTTGAGTGAGAGAGAGAAGCAAAAGCTTCAAGTGTGGTCCCGGATTATGCCTCATAGAGAGTCCTTTGCGTGGGCAATTGTTCCACTATTTGACAATAGCATTGGTGCTACTTCTGGTGAACCAGTTTCCCCAAGCAGCCCGCTTGCACCAAGTATATCTGGCTCAAGTTCTCATGACGGTGTTTATGAACCCACTGCAAAGATTACACTGGATGGCAAGTTGGGTTATTTAAGTGGAAGCTCAATTGTGGTTGAAATTTCAAATTTAAACAAAGTTAAAGAGAGCTATACTGAGGATTCACTTCAGGTGAGGAAAATATGCACTTGGTTGATGTTTTTGATAGTCTTTTTTGTCCCTCTTTGACTGTTTTTCTAGACACTCCAGTTGTTCTGTGAACGATCAATTGTTTTAGATTGGTTATAATCATGTGCAGATTCATTAGAAGCTTATTGACAGTTTGTTGTGTTTCTTACTCTTTCAACAGGGGCTTGATGGCTCCGTTTTCCATATTTTATCAACTGCTTATATAAGAGTCTTATAGTCCTGATTAGTGCTAGTCTTGTCACTATCTCATATTTGTTTCATATCTATTTTTCAGATAGCATGCAATTTCAGATGGTGCTTTTGCTTTTTATTATTGTGAAAATTATACCTTTTCTCCATCTTGGTAGATAGTAGTCAACATTCATGATTTTGTTTCAGCCAGGATAGCCTTGTAGGCTTTTGTTATCTTACTCAAATTGAGCAATGTACTTTGTCCTGGACTTCAACTTTTTGTTCTTGCCCTTTGAATCCACCTTCTTCTGGCATTGGTTTCAGTAGTTTGAATAAGTTACTTCGTCCCTCATTTTCTTTTATGGAACAATGCACTGGGGTGTGAAATGGTGGGGATGGAGAGGATGTTTTCATTTATAAAGCACAGAAGAAGGCCTAGAAAATTGAAGGAGACTGTACTCTGGTAACATCATTTCAAGCAGTAATTTCAGGCCTTAAAGTTGCTTCAATGTTAGAGCTGTGGGTTGAGACCTGTTTTTATGTGCTTCATGATTGTGTTTATCATAAATAAACTTGTGTGCTTCAAGATAGATGAGTAGTACAGTTTCTAAAACCTGAAGGAGCTGGATTCTCTAATCACAGCTTTATATAATTATATCTGTTATTAGGGAAATCCTTTCTTGGGTACTAGAATAGGGTGACAGTGTGTTCAGTGATGATCTCAAGGGGGCCAATTTAGCACTTGCATTTTGGGATAATGTTCTTGTCTGTGGTCTCCGACGTCTTTAAATGGTAAAACGAAATACTCCCTAAATCAAGTTATTATAACATTTCAATGAGGCGGAATTGATGTGAAGAAGGATAATCCCAAATTGAAGATGGCCTTCGATGTGAAGAAACGATATAATGGGGCCTAACCTTTTTGATTGGTTTGATGCCAAACCTTGTTGATCTTCAGTAGAATGTCTGGTTATTCAAAGAAAAAAGTAACCTGCAAAATCCTGGCTATTTGGTGCTTAAGAAGTTTATACTCAAGAGAGAACAATACATGAATGGATTATGGTTTTGAACCTCTTGTTGACTTGATATAATGAATTATAGGTCATCTTATGCTTGCAAATGTTCCTATCTTGTTGCTTCATGTAAGCATAGCAATATATGCATATGCATATGTGTATGTGTATGTGTATGTGTTAAATGATTATGTTTTTTATTTAGCTGATCTTGTAAACGTAATCATTTTATGTTTCATGTTTGATGTTAATATTTTCTGTTATTCTTTTGATTCCCGCTTTGGTTCAGCGTAGAATTTCATGTTCTATGTATTTTGCTTTTGATTTAATTGGTGTGTGTTTACCCTGAGTATTTCATGTAATCCCATGACTGCTTGACGCATTCATATCCACTAACATAATCTTAGGAAATGATGTTTGTGCTTGTTATTTAAGTAATAAAATCTCTTCTTTAGACCTATCTTACTTTCTTGTGTTTTTTCCCTACTCCAATTAACAGGATCCTAAACGCAAGGTTCATAAACCTGTGAAAGGCATTCTCAGATTAGAAATTGAGAGGCTACAGTCTGGTCAAGCTGAGTTGGAAAACTTATCTGAAAGTGGGGTGACCAATGACTCCATAGAACCAGGGGACCATATTGTTGATTCCAGATTTGCAAAAAGCCCCATCAATGGTTTTGAAGCACCTCAAACTAGCAGCTCCAAATGGAACGCCCTTGATGGCAAAGATACTTCTCGAGATAGATCAAGTACTCATGGAAATCTTGATCCCAATCCTGCTGATGTAAGTATGACATGTTTTGCCCTGATGTTGCTTCTTGGATGTTACTGTCACATGAACATGTACGTGCCTTCTTCTCAGTACTGGAATATTTAGGTACATGGTGTCTATGTGCCGCCTATTTCTTAAGACTTTCTGTTGCCAATACAATGCATTAAAACATAAATGGTGTAATGCATCTGGAAATTAGTGGATGAGTGTCATGGTGGTCAACATTAGGTTTAATGTCTATGAAATGGAAACTCAAAACAGAGATGCTTGCCCATGGTTAGTTGTTTACTCTGAGGCTTCTGCCATTGCACCAGTAAAACGCTCCCATCACTATATTTTTGTTTGAATAAAAATTTCTTCTTATTGAGAATTCTTTACGATATTGTTTAATTACTAATGCTAATTTTGGAATCTGTGTCTTTTTTCAAAAAGAAGAGAGATAGAGATGAAGAATAAGAAGCCTGTGGATGTGTTCTGATAAAAGAAGAAATTTAGATGGAACTGTGGATCCTTGTTAAGGAATACAGGATGAAAGGCCTCATGACATGCTTATTTTTCTTAATTAATTATTCGCTGCAAAGCAGGAAAAACATTTCTAATTATGAGACTAATGTAATGGGTGTAGCATATAGGCAGTTAATCTATTCACCTTGGACATTTGATTGTGAAAAGTATGGAGTTTGGAAGTTTCAAGTTCATATGTAATTGATTGATCACCATGTTGATTGACACAGTTTCATGCATTCGACTTCCGAACAACAGTGCGAAATGAGCCTTTCTCGCAGCTTTTTCATTCTCTGTATGTTTATCCTTTAACTGTTAACCTGAGTCGGAAGAGGAATTTGTTTATGAGAGTGGAACTGAGAAAGGATGATATGGATATTCGTAGACAGCCTTTAGAGGTAACTCTGCAATATGTATTTTAGGAAAGCTTTTGTCTGTAAATTTCAGTCATATATAATGCATATTTCGTTAATACTAGGCAATATATCCGAGAGAGCCAGGAGCCTCACTTCAAAAGTGGGCCCACACCCAGGTTGCTGTTGGTACTAGGGTGGCATGTTACCATGATGAGATTAAACTTTCTCTGCCTGCCACTTGGACACCATCACATCATCTTTTGTTCACTTTCTTCCATGTTGATCTTCAGACAAAACTGGAAGCTCCAAAGCCAGTAAGTTATTGCACATATGCGCACGCGTGCACACACACACACACATATTTCTTTTATATGTGCCTTGTGTTCTCATTGGTTGACACTACATTGGCTGGTTATGGTGTTAGAGATTCCAGTAAAATAAAAGATGGCTCATGCATAATTATTCTTTGTGAATTAATTGATAAATGAGCTTTTGAATCCTCCTTTAAACTTAAAGGCAGTTTGGCTTTAAAGCATATTATCTCAATTGCCTTCCTCTCTGGACTTGTATAGGTGGGGAATAGTATTAAAACAAAAATGCTGAGAGATATTAAACTTTGATAGACAGGAAAAACTAACTATGGATTAGAAGTGCAGAAATTGATCTGGAAACTTCGCTGTTATTTGGAAATTAAAATTGGTCAAACTCTTCAAAGATGAAACATTGTTGATCTCTTCTTGGGTTTTGTGGAGATGAACTTGTCTTTGTGAAATTCATTCTATTTTACAGTCCAGCGTTAGTATTCAGGCTTTGTTTCCATTATGAATCCTTTTCAGCTGAGCTGCCATTTCCCCTCTTTATAGGTGGTGATCGGATATGCGGCACTTCCACTGTCTACTTACAACCAGTATGTAAATAGCTTAAAATTGGTCTTTTCTTTTTCCCTGTTTTTCTGGAAGGCTATTCTTACATTTTAAAGCTGATTTTTGGTGCTTGCTTTGTATTTGATTCTATTTAATACTACTTGTCTGTCTGATGTTTTTATTGATGCATTGCATTCTTGTTGAATCTCTGAAGAAATTCATGACAGTTGCTAAAATCGTTTTTTACCTTTAAGAGTTTAAAGGTATGACATTTAAGTTTAAAATTGTCATGATGTCCTCGCTGCTGCTGTTGTTATTGATTTTATAGCTGCAGTTATACCAAAGGTCTTTTGTGGACTTCTCTTATGTTTTGTGCTTCTCTTTTTTGCAATCCATATACTAATAAAAGGCGAGATATGTATACTAATGCATGGGAAACTTTGCTCAATGTTTGAGTTGTCACCACTGATGTCAGTTGTGCTCTTTTTGTAAACACTGTTAATGTTTAACCTTTAAGTTTTGCGCCTTTTGACCTGTCACATAATGTGCAGCCATGTAGGATTTATGTAAAATTTTTACTTTTGTCTTAAAATGTTGAGGTTTCTGTTAGTTTTTATTAATACCGTTGTCTGATATCACATATAAAAGTTTTTAAATATTTTACTCAGGTTGAAATCTGAAATCTCTTTACCAATCATGAGAGAGCTTGTTCCACATTATATCCAGGATACTGGCAAGGTAAGTTTGTAGTGGTGTATGATATCTTCATTTATATCTTTCAAATTTGTTGTTATGCTGTGGTTTAGCCTCTGATACTATTCTTTCCTTCTGTTTTGAGTTCAAATTTGTTGTGGATTATACTGCTTATTTCACTTGCTTTCAAAGTTTCTCATTCAAGCACATCAGGCTTTCCACTCTAAGCAGTGGTAGTTTAAACCAGTGTTTCTTTAGAGGAACACTAAAATAAACATTGGAGTTTGGCTCAAAATCATTAAACACGGGCACCGGGGGCTGGATATGAGGATATCCCAGTTCTTTTGGGGTTTTCCTTAAGAGAGTTTAAGGTCAAATTTGTTTTCAACAATAAGTTTGTTTAAACCACTTCTGTTTTTCGTTTCACTGGTTCATTAATGTGTTAAACTTTAAACCCTTCCATCTCTTATGATCCTTCTCTTCAGCGGTTATTAATCTGTATCATGCTGGTTGATGATTTTTCTCATCTCATAATCAGTTTTTTCTGTGATTCTGAATCTCATGGTTGGCAGAATTTGTCTGTTCTGTATGACATGTATTAACTTGTTACATCTTTGTTTCTATGTTCTGTGATTATTCTGATGTCAATTCATATTTCAACAATAAGTTTGTTTAAACCACTTCTGTTTTTCGTTTCACTGGTTCATTAATGTGTTAAACCCTTTCATCTCTTATGATCTTTCTCTTCAGAGGTTATTAATCGGTATCATGCTGGTTGATGATTTTTCTCCTCTCATAATCAGTTTTTTCTGTGATTCTGAATCTCGTGGTTGGCAGAATTTGTCTGTTCTGGATGACATGTATTAACTTGTCACATCTTTGTTTCTGTGTTCAGTGATTAGTCTGATGCCAATTCATATTTCCCACTTTTTGCCCTTTCATAGGAAAGGCTGGATTATATAGAAGATGGAAAAAATGTCTTCAGATTGCGTTTGAAACTATGCTCATCTTTGTATCCCCTAAATGAACGCATTAGAGACTTTTTTCTGGAATATGATAGGCACACCCTTCGAACAAGCCCACCTTGGGGTTCTGAACTTTTGGAGGTATTTATTTCCATCTATTTATAGTTTAATACTATTTCGCCTTTTGATTTATTAGCAGAACATGTATGAGTTCCTCTTTGGGGTGCTGTGCATTACATACATTCTGTTGTGTTAGCCAATAGTTTGAGTTGACTTGCAGAAGTTCCATTTTGGATATAAACAATTGGTAAAATTTTGCATCAGTTATTACTTCTTCTGGAAAGAATGTGGCTGAATTATTTCAAGACCCTTATGGATTTGCTGTTTCCTGGAATCCCATGTTGTTTAATTTAGCTCTAGTGCAGCTTGTGTTTTGATATCCTTTTTAAAAAATATTTTACTGTATGGTATCTAAAAATTGTTAGTACATCATAATTCAAAGTGCTTTCATGTTGTTAGTGTTCATAAAAAACAGGTAAAATGAAATTTAATTTCTGGTTTTGAGACGAGGGATCTTTGAAGCTAATTTCAAATCATGGGGACTTTCTTTGAAAAACAGCAAAACCACAGGGATATTAGTGTAGTTACCCACAAGAATCCTGAATGAGTAGATTTGTATGGCTGTCTTCATCGAGGATTGACATGATTGCTTTTTTATCTGATGCAGGCTATTAACAGCTTGAAGAATGTTGATTCCACTGCTTTGCTTCAGTTCCTTCACCCAATATTAAACATGCTTCTACATCTTATAGGCAGTGGTGGGGAAACTCTTCAGGTTCTGTAACAATTTAATTGATGTTTTACTAGAAATAATTCTGAATTCATTGCTTATGTTTGTTCTCAGATTGTCATTATTATCTCATTGTTTTTGTATTCCTTTTTCTCTAGGTGGCAGCCTTCAGAGCTATGGTTAATATCTTAACTAGGTATGCCTTTGAATTCAGTGCATCAGTTTCACATGGACAAGCTGTAATTTATCTTGCTATATGTATCTGAAAAAATATTTGACCATCAAGAAATATCAGAGTGCTCAACTGCCTACGTGTTGGAAAAAGTAGATGCCTTCCATTTTAGGAAGAACTGAATAATTCAAATATTCTCAATTTAAGATGATCATTGCTTTATTCATTTCTTCTCTATTTTTCTTTCTACACCTATATGCTGAAGTGTAGTTAGTTCCTCTAGGTTCCATTCCCTTGTTGCTATGATAATAATACTGATGAAAATAGCCTCAATAAATCTTCAGAAATATTTTAGACTCACACTTTAGTTCTCCTTTCCATGAACTTGCTTTGGCATCAGGCTCTGCTTTGTATTTAGTTACTAGCACATAGGAGCTCATCTATAGGGTGCTCCGTGTTTAGTGAATAGCTTAAGGATATGCGTTTTTGTAGGGTACAGCAGGAATCAGTTGATGATGCTGAAAGAAACCGTTTTCTTGTAAACTATGTTGATTATGTGTTTGATGACTTTGGTGGTCGTCAACCACCTGTTTACCCTGGTTTATCAACTGTGTGGGGAAGCTTGGCTCGTAGTAAGGTATGTTGTCCCAACATCTGCGTGTTGCTCATATTATTTTTGTTCACTGGATTTTATCTTTGAATTTGTGAGTTGCTTTATTATTGGATGAAAGCCATTGTTATTACAACTGATATTTTAGAGAGTGGAAGGAATGGCAAAATGATAGGGAAACTCCTATCCTGTGCATTCTTTGAGAATGTGATTGCAGGGATTGAAGGTGTCATTTCACTTGCAAATTATGATGATCAGGGGACTGCTCTGATTTAAATTTGTAGAAATGAATTAAACATCTAAATCAAATGTTATATTGACGTGCATAATGTCAGCCTTGATTATTTGAAGCCTGCTATCCATAAGTGGTTATATGAAAGGCGTTGAAGGAAACATGATTGTGGGAGTTTAACCGAATCATTTTGACGAAGGCATACATTTATTTTTCTTTTCTTTTCTTTGTTTCTTATTTTACTTCATTCCTCTTCCCCTTTTATGTGCTTTTGATAATTTTAAATTCTTTTGACTGTTTACAGGCTAAAGGCTACCGTGTTGGACCTGTATATGATGATGTCTTGGCAATGGCATGGTTCTTTCTTGAGCTAGTCGTTAAGTCGATGGCATTGGAGCAAAGTCGTCTTTTCTATCAGAGTCTTCCATTAGGTATAGAAGGGAGGAAAAGTACCAATTTACTGATTACTTTATCCAAAATTTTCTTATGCCTTTACTTTTGGGAATTTATGGTGCTGTCACAGGTGAAGATGTCCCACCAATGCAACTAAAAGAAGGTGTCTTCAGATGTATAATGCAGTTATATGATTGCCTATTGACAGAAGTGCATGAGCGTTGTAAGAAGGGCCTAAGCCTGGCAAAACGTTTGAATAGTAGTTTGGCATTCTTCTGTTATGATCTTTTATCAGTCATTGAACCCTGTCAGGTTTTTGAACTGGTATGCTGCATTTGGCATTTTAATTTTAATTTTGTGTAAAGTTCTACAGCCATAAGATTCTGAGGAAAATTTTGCTTCTTGTAAAAGTTGCACTTGAAATAGTTATTTCTGTAGCTATGTTTCATTGTACATGCACAGGAATGATGTCTATTAGCAAGCTGACAGATCTGCTTGATGTATTTGAAACTGTAAAAACATGAAAGTTCTCTGATTATCCAAAAAGAACTGCAATTGCATATTTGTGGTAACATTAGCATAGTCTGAATGATGGTCCCATTTTGTTTTGAACTAGAAGCATGGGCTATTCTGTGACTGCTACTATTGGTTTTTCCTTGCAGGTGTCATTGTACCTAGATAAGTTTTCTGGGGTGTGCCAATCTGTTCTGCACGACTGCAAACTTACCTTCTTACAAATTTTATGTGACCATGATCTTTTTGTCGAAATGCCTGGGAGAGACCCTTCAGACAGGTTTGTCATCGTTCAAATCATCTTTGGTTGGTTAGGCTACTTTCCTTGTTAAGGAAGAGTACTATTAATGTGACTGGGAACTTCTGTTTTTTCCTTCTTTGTCTTCTCTTGGTATTAGTTGATTCTTTCTGGAAAACCATAAGATAGGGTTTGGTCCCTAGTGGGTTTATAGATCAAAGATAAACGGTTTGGATGCAATTCTTAGATAGTCTCATATAATTTTCTGAGAGGAAATGAGTTTTGTGTCCTTTACAAAGTTAGGGTTGCAGCACATGAATGTCACTTTGCTCTCTTGTAAAATTTCTAGTTGTTTTACATTCTGTCAGTTATAGGTTAAGGCTTCTAATGAAAATTTGATGTCACTGCCTAGTTCTCTCTGTTTCCTGTTGTTATACTTCATGATGATTGACCGGCTTTTCGACTCATAACACAGTTATTGCGTTGTATTTACTTTGACTAAAAGTTGTATATTTTTGTGGTCAAGGGTCAGCTGGTGGCTAAGTCCATTTGGACTAGATGCATGAAGTGATGTGTTTATTCCTTTTTCTCCATATAATTTAAGGATCTTAAGTCACACATTTTAAGGATATTTTGCCTAATTATGTTCATCTACACATTGTAGAAATTATCTTTCTTCGGTTTTGATACAAGAGATTTTCCTGACGTGGGATCATGATGATTTAACTCAGCGGTCCAAGGTGAGTATCTTGCATGCATAATTTTATATGTTGAACAATTTTACTATCTTCCAGGTTAGGTGACAGAAGTACCTTTTCTGCTTCTCACAATGCACAGTTCAAACTTTTCTTCCTTCTAAATTGAGCCGCTTATGAACTTGGGGCTCGCATGGCTAGATGTATATGCTTATGCATTACTTTTTTGGTGGCTCTAGGCAGCTAGAATCTTGGTGGTACTCTTATGCAAACATGAGTTTGATGCTCGATACCAAAAACCTGAAGATAAACTGTATATTGCTCAGTTATATTTTCCCCTTATCGGTCAGGTTTGTATTACTGCTGGCTTTGTACTTAATCTTCTTCATGGGCTTTCTTAATTATATTTTGTTTACTTGTGCATTATCTCAAAATCCCAATTCCTTCTTTGACAATTTCCGGTTCTCTCATTAATGTTCTTTCTTATATATACTATTTGCCTTGATCATTTTTTTACACATTGGGGACTGTTAGATGTGTGATTATGCATCTTTTTAAGTCCATTATATGTTGTTTAGTTTCCGTTTTTGTACTTTTACCTTGATTGAAAGGTGATGAGAGGTACCCTAAGGTCATCAGAGAATGAGTGTAGGAGAGACCCATGTGGTAGGTTGAAAGTTGTTTTCAATTTTAGCCTAAGGAGGCATGGTTTTGGTAATCTGACGTGTCTTTAAAATCTGGGAAATGTTTTTTAGTGTTTTTATTTTGAGACAAATTCCTGATGGTATAAGATAAGAAGCTGACACTTTAGCATGAGTGATGTATGAAGTGTAGCGTATTTAGATAGTCTGTTGTTACGGATGAAGTTGCTGACAAGGAGGACCTTTATTCCTTCGAAATCATCGCCAAACACAAGTGCGACTACACTAATGGAACGTTCTAAAAACTTTTAAGGATACAATTTTCCATCAAATTCTGGGTTGATACTCAACATTTCTCTTCGAGCCACTATCTTCAACATAAATGTTATTTACATGTCAAAGAAAAGTAACTGGATGGTCATTTTGTATTGCTTCCTATTTTCTGTTTTGCAATAGTTTCTTCCTTATTTCCTGTAAGTTCTGAGTTTATAGCTTGGATGTGTGCAGATCCTAGATGAGATGCCTGTCTTCTACAACCTGAATGCTGTTGAAAAGCGTGAAGTTCTAGTTGTTATCTTGCAAATTGTTTGCAATCTGGATGATGCATCCCTTGTTAAGATCTGGCAGCAAAGCATTGCACGTACCAGATTATTTTTCAAACTGATGGAAGAATGCTTGGTTCTTTTTGAGGTTGCTTTTCATACTCCAGCCGCTTACATTTTTTTTCCACGATAACTGGTCTGTATTCTTAGTCTATGGTTGGGATAGTGCATACTTTATGCTATAGTTCATGACTGTGAGTGCACTCCTTAATTTGTCCATTTGTGGTTATTCCCTAGCAGATGAACATATTCATTGGTGAAAATTTGCCGAATGTTATTTCTGTGTATTCAGTGAAGTGTACTCTGTGAAGAAACTACTGATTTGACAATTCATCTAATTGAGAAATTGGATTTGCATTGCTGGTTGCATGATTGATCATGGAACTGTAGCTAGCGAATGCAAAGAGGGGTTCAATATTTCCTTCCTCTAAATGGAAGGAAATGTTGAAGAATAGAGATTTAGATAGGATCCATCTTATGGGATAAGATTATTAGAAACAGAAATCCCTATAATCAAGGGATTTCTGCTATAGACTTCTAGATGTAGTCTAGTTAAAATTGGTACCTATTTTTCTGCTGGTTAAGTTGTATATATATGTATGCGTGTATATTAAATAAGATATACGTTTTTCCTGGGAATCTTAACATGGTATCAGAGCCCTAAAGTTTTCTGGAAGTATTTGTTTTTCTTGGTGCAGCCTTCATTGCTGCCTTAGTTAGCCTTCATTGCTGCTCATTCTTGTCAGATTTCTCAATCTCCATAACTTTTATTTTACCCAATCTTTCCCTTCTTTCACCATGGCAAATTCTGGAACTTCTCAAACCATCATTTCTAGCCCAGATGAATCTGTCTCTGTCCAGAAAATTGGGGAACTACAGAATGTTCGTGTCTCCAACAGACTCAATGGCAAGAATTACCTCAAGTGGTCACTTCTTGTTCGCAACTATCTCAAAGGGAAAGGGCAGCTTGCTCACTTGCTAAAATCAGGACCTGCAACAGGGAATTCAGCAACAGAAACATGGGAAGAAGAGGACTCCATGATCATGGCTTGGTTGTGGGACTCCATGGAACCTTCAATCAGTGATACTTGCATGATTTTAACCACTGCAAAGGAGATTCGGTACTGTGTTCAACGTATGTATTCAAAGTCATGCAATGCTGCTCAAATCTATGAAATTAAGATCAAAGCCCATGCCACCAAGCAAGGAGACAAATTAGTCACATAATATGCTAATACTCTGCAAACTTTGTGGCAATAACTTGACCATTATTAGGTCATTGAGATGAAAAGTCTTGAAGATGTTTTTATTCTGAAAAATTTCATAGAAAAAGATCGTATTTATGATTTCTTGGTTGGATTAAACCCTAAATTTGTTCAATTCAAGGTTCAAATTCTTGGAAGGGAGTTTGTACCCTCACTAGAAGAGGCTATTTCCCTAATTAGAGCAGAGGAGAGCAGAAGAAACGTGATGCTTGAGCCCCAGAAGATGGATGGGTCAGCAATGGTGATAAAGGGAGATAAACAAGACAAAGGAAGGAGTGATCAAGCCTAGCCTAAGCAATTTGGAAAGGGCAACTTGTGGAAGGAAAATAAGGATAATCTATGGTGCACTTGCTGCAAAAAATCGAGACACAGAGGAGACCTGATGGAAATTGAATGGGAGGCCACCAAGTCGTGAATGGGGAAATCGAGGAGGGTAATCACGACCACGGGCACATTCGGCTGAACAGAAGGAAGATGAAGAAGATCTAGCAGCAGGGAGTCTTAGCAATGAAGAGATTGAGAAATTAAGAGGTTTGTTGAGTTCCTTTGGACAGCCGAAAGGTACATGTTCCTTTGCTCTCTCAGGTAAACCTACATTCTCTTTGTATATAGACACCTCAGAAATTAAGTGTTTATAACTCTTGGATTATAGTCTCCGGTGCCACAGACCACGACCCCTATATCACAGTTTTTTCACACATACAACCCTAGTCCAAGTAATAGGAAAATCATAGTTGCCAATGGAGAATTAGCC
>JANIHZ010000008.1:21912957-21925120 GCA_027478365.1 Erythroxylum rufum
AAGAAGGATCCTAAGTAATGTCAGATTTGTGCCTAGAATAAGGAGAAATATGATCTTGAAAAGCTTGTTTGATAAGCAAGGCTTTCAAATTAGATCTAAAGATGGACTTAGAGAAATCCTAAGGGATGGGAAAGTCATCATCAGAGGAGTAGAAAGAGGTGGCCTATATTATGTAATAGGCACAACTAAAATTAATCAGATTTCAGAAACAGGATACCTTGAACCAACCAAGCAATGGCATGCTAGGTTGGGTCATGCAGGCAACAAAAGCTTGCTCCATCTCTTTAGGAAAGGACTAATTCCTGAAGAAAACCTACAGAAGTTGGAATTTTGTGAATCCTGTGTGCTAGGAAAGCACCACAGGTCAGCATTTCAAAAGGGAGCAAAGAGAGCTATAGAGATCATGGAGTATGCTCACAGCAATCTCTGGGGGCCAGCTCAAGTCCCCACAGTAGGAGGGAATGTGTATTTCATGTCTATAATTGATGACAAATCTAGGAAATGTTGGGTTTACCCGATAAAGAGGAAGGATGAAGCTTTAGAGGCTTTCATAAGGTGGCATACTCTTATGGAGAATCAAACTGGGAGGAAATTAAAATGCCTAAGGACCGATAATGGGCTGGAGTATTGAAATAAGGAATTTGAGGAATACTATAGCAAAAATGGAATTCTTAGGCATAAGACTATTAGAGCTACTCCACAGCAAAATGGAGCAGCTGAAAGATTGAATAGGACCCTCCTAGAAAAGACTAGGTGCATGCTTCTCTCATCGGGTTGCTCTTATTCCCTATAGGAGGAGACTATTAAGACAACAGTCTACTTAATTAATAGACTCCCAACTTCTGCTAATGATTATAAGACTCCACATAAAATCTAGAGTGGCAAGAAGCCTAAACTCACACACCTAAAGACCTTTGGATGTGTAGCCTATGCACATCAGAAAGAGAGGAAATTAGAGCCTAGAGTAGTCAAGGGAGTATTCCTAGGACATCCCGAAGGTGTAAAAGGTTATAAGCTCCTACTGCTCCAAAAGGGAGCCTTTAAAACAATCATTAGCAGAGATGTCATCTTTAAAGAAGATGAATTCCCTCTGCTAAACAAGAATTCACAAAATTCTGACTTCCATAGTAAAATTCAGGAGAATTTAGGGGCATCTAACCATTCAGCCCACTTTTATGTACCACCAGAATCTGAAGAAGGTGGTGCTACATAACCAGAAACTGTGGAGCCTCCAGAAGGCATAGCACAGTATGAAGAAAGGGGGGAAGAGGCAGAAGTTGAGAGTGAAGGAGAAACCTCAAACCCACCTACGAATGACATTCAAGAGAACCTTCAAGACTACCAACTCATAAGGGATAGGCAACCAAGAATCAATATACCTAACCAAAGGTACAATGAATTAGATATGGTTGAATTTGCATGCTTTATGGCTGAAAATGTAGAAAATAAGGCACCTGAAACTTAAGATGAAGCTATGAGAAGCAAGGATGCTAGAAATTGGAAAGAAGCTTATGAGAAGGAATACTCTTCTTTAATGAAGAATAACACTTGGACTTTAGTCCCTAGACCTTACAAAGCCAAATTAATTGAGAATAAGTGACTGTTCAAATTGAAAGAAGGTGTAACAGAAGCAGAACCTAGGATCTATAAGGCTAGGCTTGTAGCTAAGGGATTTAGGCAAAAGGAAGGGATATACTACAAAGAGATATTCTCTCCAGTAGTTAAATTCAAGACAATTAGGCTTATTTTAGTCTTAGCAACTTTATATCTATCAAATGGATGTTAAGACAGCTTTCTTACATGAAAAGCTAGAAGAGACCATATATATGAAGCAACCAATCGATTTTGAGGACAAAAACAAGCTAGACCATGTTTGCCTATTGGAAAAATCCCTATATGGGCTTAAACAAGCCCTTAGACAATGGAACAAGAAGTTCCATGAGGTTGCTGCTAGTATGAACTTCATCCGAAGCTTATATGATTACTACCTACATTATAAAGATCTAGGAATGGCTAAAGCAGTGTTTATGTTGGTCTATGTAGATGATCTAATCATCACAGGGAAGGACTTGAATAAAATTCAAGAGGTCAAGGCAGAATTATGCCCTCATTTTGAAATGAAGGACCTAGGAGAAGCTCAGAAGCACTTAAGAATGCAAATCATCAAAAAGAGGAGGGAAGGAAAGCTATGGCTTGTCCAAAGAAACTACATCCAAAAGATCCTAGCCCAATTCAATATGGAGCAAGCCAAACCTACTTCAGTTCCTTTAGGTTCACACTTGCAGATGGTGTCTGACAAGTGTCCTAAGACAGAAGAAGAAAAGAAAGCAATGGCTTACTACTCCTATGATGTAGGTGTTGGAAGTTTAATGCACCTCATGCTATGCAAAAGGCCTGACCTAGCCTATGCTATAAGTATCCTAAGTAAATTCATGGCCAATCCAGGATTAGAACACTGGCAAGGGCTCAAGGGAGTTCTCA
Source organism: Erythroxylum rufum (assembly GCA_027478365.1). Lineage (NCBI taxonomy): Eukaryota > Viridiplantae > Streptophyta > Magnoliopsida > Malpighiales > Erythroxylaceae > Erythroxylum > Erythroxylum rufum. The sequence goes on from JANIHZ010000008.1 coordinate 21,915,439, forward strand.
GATATATATTTGGAATAATTAACTATGGTTTATGTTTTTCTAAAACAGAACTAACAAAATGCAAATATCTGCCTTTATATGGTTTTGTGGATGCAGACTATGCAGCAGATAAGAACTCAAGAAAGTCAATTTCAGCATATGTTTTCACACTATCAGCAAACACAATCAGCTGGAAATCACAGTAGCAATCAGTTGTAAGCCTATCTACCACAGAAGCAGAATATTTTGCAATTACTGAAGGAGTAAAGGAGCTAGCATGGCTATCAGTTATAATTAAGGAAATCAACACAGACATCACAACACCAATTTTATACACAGACAGTCAGAGTGCTTGGTACCTTAGTAGGGATCCGGTCCTCCATGAAAGATCCAAGCACATAGACGTGCATCTGCACTTTGTCAGGGACCAAATCACCAAGGGGATTTTCAACATGGAGAAGATCATAGGAGAAATGAATCCATCAGACTTCGGGACAAAAGTTTTAACTAAAAAGAAATTCATTTTCTGTAGGGAATACTTATAGATTAATGAAGCCCCATGATTCTGAAGGTAGTGTTGACAGATCTCACAAAGGGGGTAGAAATTAGGGTTTCGGGATTTGGGTTTTTCTTTTAGGGTTTTTTTCAATCTAAGCTACGATTGGTGAAATAGGATGGAAAACACATGAAATCAAAGCTGATTTCATCAGATCTAACAAAGTTTTTGGAAAACTAGGGTTTCGAATTTTTCCTAACTCTTTCGGATTGTTTGCTCTAAGCTGAAGATGATGGAATGAGAGGGAAATTTGTGACAAAAATCACATATATTCCAACATTTCAACTCAGATACTGCGTGAATGCAAAGAAGAATTGAAGACAGAAGAAATATGTGTTTGCAACAGAAGAGTAGTCAAGAGAGAAGGAGGTGAAAGATTATTCAAAGGACATATTAGCTGGAAATGAGAAAAGCTAAAGCCTCATTCATGTGACAAAAACATCATTTGTTAATAGCATACGCTGTCGTTCTTATCAAGTCCCAAGCATTATATATGGAGCATTGTCGTTTCACTTACAACAACCAACACATAATTAAAGGAGTTACAAAATGCAGGAGAGGGCAACATGAAACGCCAAACACAGCAGCACTACAGAAGCATTTAAATGGGCAGACAAAAACGCACAGCATAGAGGGAGTCATTAAAAATCATGTGAAAGGCATATGTAATTGGTGAGACTCAGCCAAGAAGCATCGTATACTTCATCTTCTTCTCCAGCAAATATAAAAGGACAGAACACAAGCATCAGTCAATAGAGACATTCAACACAACATAGAAACTTTAATTTTCTATCTTCGTTGTATTCAATCTTTGAGAGTGAAAAGAGAGTGAAAAAAAAAGTTCAGAGAGTGTTAGAGTACACCTGTGAGTACTAGGAGAGTTTTGGGAAAAACTCTTGCAAGTGTAGAAAATACACTCTATCTCTGTATCAGTTTTTCTTCTTCTCCTTCTTCAGATTAGTGAAAAATTCACCACTGTATGTGGGAACCTTGGATGTAGATAATTTTATACTATCGAACCAAGTAAATAGTAAAATACCCAACAATAACAGTCTTGCTGCTTTTGTCTATAAATTATATTCGTAATTATGTACAATTAGAAATAGATACTTTCTATTTAAGATATTCAAAAGTGTATTTAAATCAATATGATTCTAACTGATACTTTTAGCAAATAACGGCATTCTAACAAATGGTGATGAAATATGCGTTTCGTTTTTATTAAATCACAATATAATTGTATAATTTTCTCACCGCAATTAAATCATTCTAGTTCGTCGGTTATGTTTTAAGGAACGATATTAAGTTATTGAACACGTAATTACTACGTGACTTATTAATGCCATATCAAATTAAAAATTAAAGAATTAAAAATATAAAAAGGAAAATACTTTTATTTTCTCTGGTGTTATGGCAAGTCCACATTAAGGGAAGAAGGCATATCATTATTAGCATCTGAAGAGCTGGAGAACAGAGCCAAATTTTAGACACAGATAAGCTCTATCCTTTTTGGCCATACTAGTACTAATCGTCTTTCCTTGCACATTCCCACTTTGTTTTATGTGTCTCGCGTGCTTGATATGTCGGATGCACCAATCATTTTATAAAGCCACCCTGAGTTATGAATGCCAACAGCATATTCAAAAAACACCCTTGCCTCTCATGTCCCATGATTTAGCCTTTTGAATTTACCAAGTCTCACAGGCAAAATCCCCTTCTCAATAATGTTGTCTTCAATTTCTACAATTTTTGGGATTATAGTTCATGCCAATTTCTCCATTACCAGGAGAGCCTTCATCTTCTCTAATCGAATACAGAATTTTCCATTGGAAAGCCATACTACAAAGAGGACAAGTAGAGTTTGATAGTAACCACGTGTCTATACAATTGATATGGAAAGCATGACTGCACATAGGGAGCAATCTTAGCTTATTTTTCTCGGAGAACTCACATAAGCAAACATCATAATCCAAAGGCGCTTTTAGACCCGTTATTTCCTTATAATGAAAAAAATAGGAAGAGCATCTACAAAAGCTTGATCTGGACCAGAATCTTGAAGATGGAAAAACTGATGAAGCTGTCTTTGGAGTGCATCTGAAATAGGGATTAATATCTAGTACCTATTAGATTGAGATTCAATTGAGGAATATAGGAATCTCCATTTGTTGGTAGAGAAGGTGGAGTCTTGTTTAATCGGATATAAACGAGATTATTGTGTAAAGGTGTAGGCACAACTGGTATAATTTAGGTGTTTAGAAGAACTTTGTAAAAAAACCACCGAAACGTAAGTGTACAAATATATAAAGGTATATAAATTCAAATTCTATTTATTCACAGCTTGCCTTTTCAATCTGCATCTGCATATAACAATCTTATTTGTCACTATCTATGCATTTCTGCAACTTTAACATTCCTTGCTTTGCTTCCTGCCCTCAATTCCACTTACTACTCGTACTATCAATGTACCACCACACATCAATTCCAAAGTTTTCATCTTTTTCAACACCCTTTTAACTTTATCTGAAAATCAGCTACAGCCACCGGGAGCAAACCCAACCCTGCCTCCGGCGTCATCGTAAACCACCTCCAGCGTCTTCTGTTGCACATTCCCCAAAATAGCCACATCTGTGGCATCATTATTTCCGGCAAAAGCCAAACACACCTGCGTTGCTTTGTTAACGTAGAAAATGCCCGACAAGTGAATATCCACGACAACCCCGCCATTGAATAAAAATGCAATCTTAGGAACTGTCACTGTCTTGTAGCTGCTAAAGTCATAGCAGGTATCGAGTATTGACAGAGCCGGCGCTGTGGGGTATGTGGACATCGCCTGTCGGAATGCAAATCGGAGAGCAGAGTAAGCAGCTGGAGGCAGGCGGGTGATCACAGTGCCAGAGTCGATAATTGCCCCAGATGTTGAAAACACCGATGAGGAAATTGCCAATTTGCGGCCAGCGACGTTGATCCCGGTGAAGTCTAAGCCATAGAAGGAGGACCCAGCGGAGCTGGTGGATAACGGCGTGAATTTAACAGACGATGACGGCGATCCACCAAACTTGAGGAACCCAGTAGAGCTAGATGTTGAAGGAAGGCAATAAGAGAAGAGTTTGTTGTACTTTTGAGCGGTTTGTGAGACGAAAGAGAGTTTGTCTCGCCCTAAACCGAGTAAACCAGCGGATCCGCCGAAGAGACCTTGGTTGTTTTCGCCGCAACCAAAGTAGATGTCAAATGAGTCGGTGGATGTTAAAGTCATCCTTTCTTTGCCGAAGAATCCGACGGAGAATGAGGAATCGCCGTATTGAATGGCATAGAGGCATGTTGAAGAAGAACAACCTGGTGTCTTGCCTGCAAACACAAGTGAACCCAACAAATGATACAACCTTCAAATTGTATTATGCTATTTGTGGTTAAAACCTCAACTATATATCCAGATAAATACCTGTCGCGGAGGTGAGTGAATTACAGAGTGAGTCGGTACACGAGACGTTGACGTAAGAAGTAGACTTGGAAGGATTGAAAATGGGGTCTTGTTGCTGATAGCAAGATGTCACGCATGGCTGACATTGAGTCCATGTAATGTCGCTTCCTGTGTCGAAGATAAGAGAGAGGTCCTTTTTTGGCGTTCCCAGTCCAACTGTGACTATGTAATTACCTGAACCAACTTTCCTGCCATCGATTGTCGGCAAGGTGGCTGCATCCGTCACCTTCTGATCGTTGTGGGTGTAGCTTTTTGAGAGCTTGGATTGTATGGAGTTCACTCGGGACTGGTCCTGCCGGAGGATCTCCGCGTGATCGAGAATTGTGGTAGTAGTAGTGTCTTGACGATGATTGCATGCTCCGTATTTGTGCACTACTCTCAGAGATGACTCGCCCTTTATTTCTGAAACCAAGAATTAGTTTTAATCAAAGTAAAAAATTGTGTCATTATTAGTTTGTTAGTACCTTCATATGCAATAATCACACGACAGTATGACCAAGTAGTCTTGCCATCGTCACAATGAACAAAGACGTGTTTGCCTTTCTCTGCTACAAGAAACTATACTCTCATAACCCAAAACAGAGGGACCTCTCCACCACCTAACTTTCATGATTGATCAAAATACTTCGACTTTACATAATTGAATAGAAACTTTGGTCTTGCTCTTGCTATTGCTCCTAACAAAAAGTTTATGCCCTTTTTACCACTCCAACCAGCCAGGAACTAACTGTAGTTTGCTTTCTCCAACTTAATTAATTGGAGAAAAACCAAGGGTAAAGAAAAGAACTGAAACTGGGCAGATCATTGAAATCGTTTTCACGTCAGAACAGCCTGGCACATACATTATAAAGTTTTCCTTCTTAACTGTTAGAACTTTATGAAAATAGTACATATTCTTAGTACTACCGAACTATAAATCTTGACACAGATAGTAAGTATGAATTCATAAATAGCAAATCAAATAGTTAATATGCCTACAAGAAATAGCTTCGTCACGGTGGTGGATTGTAAATTTTCAGTATGTGGATTGGAAATAAAAAGCTAGAGATTAACAACATCTACTGAATAACAAAAACTTAACCTTGGGAGGCAGGCTTGCAAGAAGCTGCAGCAAATAGCGAGCTCACTTCGATTACATGACTGTCCTGAAGAAGCTGGCTTTCTGCAACTTTCCTTCCTTCAAAGCCATAGCTCTTCTTTGAAGCGAAGAGGAGGCAGAGACACAGCAAAATAAAGTACTTGATAGGAAAAACGGAGGAGGTACTGAAAAGGGCCATAGTGGGATTGCCTCTAGTTTTTCTTTTCAAAGTTTATGTGAAGGTTTCATACTTTCATCAGTGGTTTATTTATAGGCATATTATTGAGACTTATACATCTATAGCCAATACTTTCACGTCACTACTTGTAACCCACAACAAGTATGACAAAATTGCAAATCAAGGGCAATTTTGTCATACTTCTTGCAATTATCTTTCCCACAATTGGCTCCATGCAGCTTATTTCTAATACATCTAATAGAATTGAGCAAAGATTGATGTCAGCGTGGATTGATTATCACGCCACTACTTGTAACCCACGACAATATTTCCATGCCATAATTTCATTACCTAGGTATGGAAGAGGGAGGGTAATTAGTTTATGTCAGAACAATCACAACAACAAAGTAAACATTTAGTTACGTTTTTTTTACGACATTCGAAAAATCGTGGACAAAAGTTATCATATTGTGATGATTTTCCAAATCGTCATTAAAATTAAGTCTTTAGCGACTAACTAAAAAAGCGTCATAAAAGGAACAACATTTTGTGACGAATGACAAAAATCGTCCCCAAATGATGAACATTTAGTGACGATTACCGAAAATCGTCACAAAATGATCCATAATGAGTGACGATTTTAGAAATTCGTCGTTAAATGAACTTTTGGTGATGCTTTTCAGAAATTGTCACCATAATTTGTTAAACATTTGGTGACCAATGTCTGAAATCATCACCAAAGGGTTCACAATTGGCGACGATTATATAAGATCGTCACTAAAAAGATGTTTGGTTTTTTGCTACGTTTTTGACATTGTTGCTAAAAGTGACCATTTGGTAATGATATTTGGAAGCGTCACCAGAAAATCAACATTTGGTGACGAATTTTGAATCGTCACCAAATGTTGCACATTCAGTAACGATTTATGAAAATCGTTACTAAATAGTCCACATTCGGTGAAATTCGTCACCAAATGTTGAACATTTAGTGACGATTTATGAAAATTGTCACTAAATAGTTCACATTCACTGATAATCGTCACCAAAGATTCTACAATAATTTGCAATACATTTGGTGACCATTTGTCTAAATTGTCAGCAAAGGGTTGACATTTTTCAAAATTGTTAAACTAACATTTTTATAATATATCATAGTTAAGATATGTTTTATTGGAGATTTGTTTTGAATTTTTAAAGTGTATTGTTGAAAAAACACATGCAACATAATTATAAGTATTAAACAGTATTATTAATTAATCATTAATATTTACTAACATTGCAAAAATTAGTTATAAAAAATTTAAATAATTGTATCAACATAATAATATGATATATGGAGTAGTATGAACTTTGAATTAGAAGTTTAACAATTCATATAGTTATAGAACAAGAATAATAACAGTCCACACTTAATAGTACGCAGCTTGACCCTTAACTAGTAGAGAGGTTGTTTAACAAATTCTTACAGATACAATAATAAATCAACTTTAAAGCTGAGTCCAGTTGATTGCATCGATAAATGACAATGATATAATTATTTTTTTAAATTCCAAGTGACATGAGAGTCGGTAAAGGTAAATGAGTTCCCGGTGTCTGGATTTTCGACAAGGGTCCTTATACATTCGAAGGCATCAATTGAAATAGTGATAGTTCTTCCCTCAGGTGTAGGGTCACACTCTTTTGCAACAACGTTTCCGCTATAGCTAAACTTGTAGATGATACAGTGAATGAGTCGCCAGATTTAGTATGGAAGATAAGTTCTCTAAATAAACTGCAAGTACAAAACGACTTACCTAAAACCCAATCAGTATAGAACTTAGATATTGTCAAATTAGTAAATCGTTAAACGAACCGAAATTGGAGTGACGTGCATACGTGAATGATCAGATAAAGTCTGCGGAATTGACGAATTTTCCAAAACAACTGATTTTCCTAATCCTTTACGGACTGTTGTGACATCGCTCCCATCTCCATGGGCATACATGTTATCTTCGACATTCAAGGAAGCTTAAAACAACATGTAGTATATACTATCAAATGTGAATATATATAATAGCTTCATAAAAGGAAATGAGATGTATATAATAAGGAAAGTGACATTGTTCAGATGATACTAAACACTTTGAAGCAGAAGATCGGTCATAAAAGGCAAACGATGATTAATGTATAAAGTGGAGATTTCTTCTGCATTGTTTTTTTTTTCAGTAGGGATAATTTTACCACATTCCTCCCAACGTAATGAATTAGGGCCATCCGGAACTAGTCACCATGTTGACATTTCTTAATTAATAATGTTAAGAGGTATATTCTGTAAATGTCGATTTAGAATAAAATGATGATATTTTCAACTCCATGATAAGTGAAAGTAGTCCAGTTTAGCACTTATACATCTTTAATGTGCCTAACAATATGAAAGTTACCCTTACTAAAATTTCAAAATTCTATTATGTAGTTTGTATCACATGCAAAATTTAGAATTTAAAGTAGAATAGACATAACTATGTTCTTGATGTACATATATTATCTATGTTGGGCTATATTACTATTAATGGAAATGAATTAAAGTTAAATACTTTTGAAGTCCTTTCATCAAATAGTTACGAAGCTTTGATGAGGGAATCGTTAAAGGTCGTTGGGAAGAAGCCAAACCATATACAAATAACAAAGACAGACAGTAAATCATGTTCGAAACACAACCCATACATTAAATGCATAATTAAGATCTCACAATAAACACCTAAAAGTATAAGTTAAACTTAGCACGTTAATGAAAATAGAACAAAAGAATAATACCGATTCAGTTAATAATGGTTCTTTGACGGTGATGACCACAATATAGGACCCAAACATAAGAGAGGATTTTAAGAAATATTGACGGCTTGAACGAGAATTAACTAGACTTTTATTATGGTTGTCATTGAAATCCTAATACAAAACAACCTAGTTTTTCTTTTTAGGTAAACGATGTCATTTCTTGTTTATTGTAGTTGTTTGGAAGTAGTATTAATTAATTTGCTATGATCTATTGTATTTGGTTGACAAATGTTAAATGTAGCGACTAATACATAGTTTGTCGCTAAAGCTTGTGGGTTCATAAATAATTTTTTATAAATTTATATTCCTATTCCAAAGAAAACATAATTTGAATTAAAAATTAAATTGTTTAATTGAAAACTATTTCAAAATTAATTTGTTCACCCTTCAAATAAATAAAAGTTAACTTACAATTTTCAAAACATTATACTATTTAATTATATGAAATTTGATTTTTTTTAAATTTAACAAGACATTCTAATATAATTAGAAAACTTTTTCTAACGCATCTTTAGAAATTACTATTTTGTAACATAATAGTCTATTTTCTTATATTAAAAGAAAACCTCTTTTCAAATTAAATAAAACACTTAAATAATTAAGAAAATAATTAGATGTTAATTTGTTTATTATTTAGAAAGTAAAGAATTTGCTTGGATTTTGGTGGCAATGTGGATATTTGGAAGCAAATGGTCAACCATTTGCGACTAAGTATGGAAGCTAGTCACCGAAACCGATATTCAGCGACTCACTCACACGTCTTCATTGCAAAAATTGTTTTAGGACGATGTGAAAATTTGGTAGCAAATTGTCTACCATTTGCAACTAAGTGTAGTGGTTGGTTGCAGAAATGGTCTTTTGAGACTAAATTGAATTCTTCTGTGACTAAATTGAATTTGTTGTAAAAACCTAAGGGTATTTAATTTAAATATATCTTTTTATACAAATAAAAAGCTTAATGGTAGATTAAGGACTAAAGGGTATATGTTGTCATGTTAGTGATGAATTTGGTAAAAATAAAATTTGGTAAAAATGGAAGATACAAATTTTTAAAAATTTCCCACTTTTATTTTGTTTATCTACCAAATTAAGAATAAAGATTAGTAAGTCCCAAAATAAAGCAAATCAAGAACAATTGCATATATAAGTGTAAGACAAAATTTTCATTTTGTTATTTGTAATAGGAATACTCATATATGTTAATCAATTAAGAAAATTAAGAATGTAAAGAAAATGCTTGGGTTTTGGCGAAGTTGTGTATAATTGGTAGCGAATTGTCTACCATTGGTGACGATAGTTTTGTCCTTCTAAAAAAGGTAAACAGGTTGTGCAATTGGCGATGATTTATCAATTTGATAGCAAAATGTTGCACAATTTGCGACGCTATTTGATTTTCGTAGCAAACTTTTAACATTTGGCGACGAAATATAGATTTATCGCCAAACGTACCAAATGAGAAAAATTAAGTAGACACTAGGACGACGTCATTTGTGGGACGACAAATGACGTCGTCCTAGCCTCTGTTTAAACATAGACGCTAGAACCCTCCTTCTTCCCCCTTTCACTTATCAGCCCCCGTCTCTATCGTTTTTTCAAAAC
>JANIHZ010000008.1:21941387-21952759 GCA_027478365.1 Erythroxylum rufum
ATATTACTTGTCGACAGGGTGCGCTTGCCTCTAATTGGTCTAGATAGAATTTAATTTATATTGTTTTGTTTAGGACGCAATAGTATGCTTTTAATTCTGATTATTCATATTCTCCTTATTATGATAATGAGTTTCCGTCTGTTGCGACTTTCAGGTTTGACCATCAAGTGGCGAATTTCACACCCTTAGCCGTGTAAGTACTGAGGGATGACTAACAAGATAAGGTATGTGAAGTTTGCTCATTTTTGGGTTATTCTTTTTGTACGTGTTCCTTTTTGCAGGATACAAAGTATGGATTCACTTTTCCACCGAATTACTATGAAGAGCAGTCCTACTTCGAGCCTCCACCTCCACCTCCACCTCCTCCATTGCCACCACAAGCTAATGAGATGTCTCTGGAGGAGATCATAATGAGTTTGGAGACGAGCACTCTTCAATTCTAGCAGTTTAGACAACCGTATGTGCCTCGACAAAATCCGAATATGACATCAAATGCTGAAGGTAAGTCTTCTTTGGAAGATATGTTGCGAACTTTGACAGCCAATACTTTGACGTTTCAGCGGAATATTGAAGCAAGTATCTAAAATTTTGAGAATCAACAAAGGAATTTGGAAAACCAGTTAAGCCAAATTGCAGTTGCCGTTAATCGAATGGAGGCACAAAGTTTAGAAAATTTTCCAACACAACCGGAAATCGATCCTAGACAAAGCGCGAAGGTTATCACATTGTGGAGTGGTAAGGAACTACAAGAACCACTTCTGAAAAATTCCAGAAGAGAAGAAGAGGAAGAAATTACGTACATAACACCTTCACAACCATAATTGACGCAAAACAAGCTGCAAAATATGGTGATTCTGCCCCCTTTTCCAAGTCGATTTTTCAAGGCAAAGAAGGAAGAACAAGCAGAGTTAGAAGAGGAAGAGATTATAGTTCAAGAAAGGATAGAGGATTTGTAACCTCCTAAGGTAAGTGATGTAGTTCATGTTATCACTAACCAAATTTTGTTTCCTTTTCCTAGTGGTTTACAGGTACAAGAAGAAGAAGAACAAGAAGAGTCACAAGAAGTATAGTATTTAGGAGAGCTGTGGGCGAGCGACCTGAAGATCGAAGGTGACAAGCAGGATGTTGAGTCTCCCACAACCATTGGCGATACTCTTACAGAGACCATCCTGGTATGAGAAGGGCGATGCCCAAAAAGACAAGTGGACATTAGAGTATGATGGTGAAGCGATGAAGTTCCACTCATCAGCAGTCATGGAGCATCATGCTGATAAAGAGCCTACTTTAAGGGAAGTTGCTCCAAGTTTTTCACTGAGTTTGAGCATGCTTCCTGTTGGACTCAAGCATCCATTCGAAAATGGATGATGTACATATGCCAAGGGTCAAGCTTATGACTTTTGATAAGCGCTTAATGAGAGGCAGCCTATTCGTATCCTTTCTTTTATGTGTTATTTTTTAGCAATTTTCTTTTATTTTTATTTTTAGGTTTAATTCAGTTCAGTTAGGAATTTAAATTCAAAATTTTTCCCGTCATTTTTAAGTTTCATTTTTTCATTTTAAAAAAATAAAAATAAAAAATTTAAGAAAACGAAAAAAATTTGCTGTCACGCCACTCCATCTCCACTCTTATCTTAGTCATCTGCTCCATCCGCTTCATCTCCTCTCTCATCTTAGTTGTCTGCTCCATCTGCTCCCTCATTTTAGCCATTTGCTCTATCTACTCTCTCATCTTTGCCACCTACTCCATCTGCTCTCTCATTTTTGTCACCTGCTCCATCTCCTCTCTCATCTTAGCTATCTGCTCCATGTGGTCCATTCGTTCATTCAAGTTAGCCTCTGTGATGTGAGATATCTGCTCCTTTAATGTGTCCACTGTGGCTTGAAGCTCGGTTACTTCATTGCTATGCGTTGGCCTAGCAGATGATGTTGTACTAGACAGGGAAGAGAGCGAATAACATGTGTTCGCATATGAACCTAGCCCGAATATCCTTCCACAACGGTTCCTACCACCTACAACATCAAGATACGTCTGAGTCTCATCTACAGGTTGTTCCTCCTGAGACTGTCGCTGAATGGTTTGTTGTATTTGGTCCTATTAGGAGGCAATGTTTACATTAGTAAGGGATTATCGTTAAGAAATTATAAAAATGTATTAATTTCACATACATTTAGCTCTCTACATTGGGTGTTGATGAATGTCACACCATCATGTTTATTCAAGTGGGTGTGCAAAAACAACTGGATAGGTATAGGCTTGATGCCCAATGGCTTTTCCTACATGTATAACCTAAATTGTCATATGTGAACTACAATTTATAAAAACTTCGGCATAGTTTCCTTTATTTTTATGATATTTTCCTCATGTTGAGCAAAGAAAATAACTTAACATAGCCATATATGGCACTAGATATTTATACCATAATCATCATGTACAATACAGTAAAGCAAAATATATACAAAATAAGTGTCAAGTTTAGATACTTACAAGTTAACGTGTATGCTCGTAGTGGGTAATTGATCCTCCCGTATGTACTGAAAGACTCTCACCCCTTGGGCCTCCATATCTGTTAGCAGAGTTACGCTCTGAGATGGATATTGCCGCAGGTGATGTCCAATACTCGGTCCAACGACTCCAAATTTCCTTCGAAATATAACGTAGTCATGCACCAGCCTTACGTATTGCATTAATTAAGTCGCAATAACGTGTATGAACTTTCTTTTCCCATACTTTATACATGTTGGCGTCAAAACAAGAATCCCAGTAAAATTCTTTCTAAAATAAGAAGGAAAAAATTATATAATGTAATAATATTTATGTAATTTGTGTATATAAATCAATATAATAAGGAAATAACTATTTTTTGTACCTCAAACTCCTGAAAGTAAAATTGCTTTGTGGCCTCAGATATATTCTTTCACACATAACCCTCAGTTTCAATCCTTTGCTTAAATGTGGAAGACATATTTCTGGAACTCAGTCCAAACGGAACCAACCTAATATAACAAATTATGTTATACTATGTAAAAATTGATAAACCTAAGACTTAATAACAAGTAAGACAACGTCGTTTCGGTCAAGTTAAAAAACGTTCTTAACTTGACAGAAACGATGTCGTTTTGGTCAAAGTAAAAAACTTTCTTTCACTGTAATGAAACGACGTCGTTTCGGTTGAACCAAAGCGACGTCATTTTGATTATGTTAAACAACGTTCTAACTTCACCAAAACGATGTCGTTTCGGTGAAGTTAAGAACATTGTTTAACTTCAATAAGATTATATCATTTTCCTTTAACCGAAACGACATCATTTTGGTTTAACAAAAATGACATCGTTTTTGTGAAGTTAAACAATGTTCTTAACATCACCAAAATGATGTCATTTTGGTTAAACCGAAATGACGTCGTTTCGGTGAAGTTAAACAATGTCCTTAACTTCACGAAAATGTCGTTTCGGTGAAGTTAAACAATGTCCTTAACTTCATGAAAATGATGTCGTTTTCGTTAAGCCAAAACACTGTCATTTTGGTGAAGTTAAATAGCATCCTTAATGACAACAATCTCGACGGACAAATTTTCGTTGCCAAATATTTCCTTATCCACGACAAGTTTACTGATCGATTATGAAATTCTGTGGCAATTTATCGACGAAAATACTTACATCGGTATATTTTCATCACTAAATTTTTTCGAAATTTTTTTTCTCCAAATATGGCAACGGACCTCTGTCCCATTGTTATATTAGGCAAATATAGCGACGGTATTGTGATGTCCGTCGCTACTTTCAAATGGTAAACATTCCGTCAGTAAGTTTCTGTCGCTACTTCATAGTTTTCTTGTAATGTAAGAGGCTATTATGAGGATGATTGATATACTGAATTGATGTATGCTTGAGCATAGCATAAGTCCATTTTGAGAGAATTTAATAAGATGTTATTTAGTTATATTAATTAGATATATCTCTCTTTTTACTATATTTTGGTGCTTAAATGGGAAAATTAAAATTTATTTTATTTTAGGAGCTAAAAAGTAGAGATTGGATCAAATTGAAGTATTATTTGTCAAAATCATGAATTTTGGGAAAAATGGACAGATTACTATAGTGGATAAACTAGGATCACGCCTAATGTCAGATTCATCCTAAAAGTTTGAGTTTAATTAAGAAACTTATTTTCATCCCTATTATATAGGCATTTGGATTTGTTTAGATAGGAATCTCTGCAAGATAGAGAGAGGTTAGGTTTCGAGTAAGGAAATGGGAGGAAAACGTGACATATACATTCTACATTATTCTATCTTGGTTTTCTTAAATTTTTTTCTCTTTATCTTTCATTTATCTTTAATTTTTTGTGCTGGAACTAAAATCATGAATGGCGATTTCCAAATATTCTAATTTAAGAGAATTCAAAACTCTAGTTATAACCTTATAAGGTTTTGTTTTGAACCCAGATTTTATTTTAATTTAATCATTTCTTATTTTGTATTCATTTATTTCATGAGTAATCAATATTGATTAATTTGAAAATTATATTTGATGCTGGTTATTCTACAACTATTCATGAATTTAGTGATCTGTAATTGTCATGAAGGATTTATACAAGTAGCAAATAGGTTATTTATAAAGTTACATATTTGACTTATGAGAAACAAGAAAACTAAATTGAATAGTCATAATTATCTCAATTATTTGATTTAAGGTTTGATCTTTTCTAGTAAGCTTATTATTATCATTTAATTGATATGGAATGTTATCATATTCAATCAATTTATAGTAGGTTTTGGTTTGAATGTTATATTTAAACTAATTAATTTAGAAAATTTTGACAGTTATTATGACTATCTTAATATCATTCAGACTAACTGCCCAAATCGTGAAAATTATTCTTTTTAGACCAATTGTCAAAGTTACAATTAGATGAGATCTTTCTATTGAATCAAGTGTAAGTAACATTGAATTTCTCACTTTAATACTTAATTGATTTCTTTTGATTCATTGTTAAATCTATCTATTAGTTAATTAATTATAGGCTCCTATTTTGTTTTATCGATCGAAATTAAGAAACTAGTTTTCAATTCTCTTGGAATTTGACTAGATTTCATAACTTCTATAAGAGTTTAGTGAATCGAAATTAATTTTCAGGGTTTCGACAACCTGATCATATGTTTTCTTAGTTTCTAACTAGTTTAAAATGTCATCCTTGTTAAATTAAAAAAAGAGAACTTCTCTAAATTATAATAAGCAAAAGAACAAGAAAGTTTTTTGTAAATTATAATAAGTCAAAAAAGTCACCATAATCTATTACAAGGCCCCTACTTTGTAAGGGTCTTAAGAGGGTCATTAATGTATGCATACTTCTTTTTGTAATTTCTACAAAAAAGGTTATTTCTATGATTCGAACCTGTGATCTTATGGTCGCAAAAAACAACTTTTACCAGTTGCTCTAAGGTTCTCCCCTATAAATTATAATAAGTAAGAAGAGTAATTTGTTTAAAATTTGTTTTCAATTAGATTTTATTAAAAGAGTCGAGATAATTATAGATAATTCCAATTTTGAATTTGAAAATTATTTTAAAATCCAAATAAATTTCTATTTGGAATAAGAATTAAATTCATTTAGGAATTAACAATTTAATCTAATTTAATTATCTAAAGTATTGGAATATTATTTTAGATTACGAAGCTCAATAACTACAATTAAACAAAACTTGATATTTCGTACATATAATTTGATTGTATTTACATAAAAATTAAATATTTTTATTTATATGTTTGATATATTTTGGTCAACAGTTTAATCAAATTTAATTACCCTAAGTGTTAGAATATTATTTTAGATTATGAAGCTCAATAACTAGAATTAAATAATGCTTGATATTTTGTGCATATAATTTGATTATATTTACAAAAGAACTTGCATGCTTTTATTTATATGTTTGATATATTTGGTGCATATTAAATTGCATTTTTATATGTATGACCTTTTACATGCATTTTTGTATTTAGTGATATCATTTAAAACTAAATATTTCATTAAAATATTAAGAGCTTGTTTATTGCTTATATTATTATAAGAATAAACTAGAGTCTTGTTTACTGTTAAGTTTGTTGAGCAAACTCAAAGTTACCTTAACCCGAATATGTTTAGTTTTATAACAGTGGGCTATATTTAATTAAATTTATATTATTTAGATGACAAAACTCAATAGTCATATGAGTCTAGAGGTAGGGTTAGGAATGACATATCATATATGTTTTTACTTAAGGAGTCATATATGATGTAATTAATAAAATTTTATCTACCTAATTTAACTTCAGTTAGTTTTCTAGCAAACTCAAGATCAACATAATTTGAATGAAATTCTATCTACTAGAAAGGTTATAATGATTTTTTTGGAATAGTATTGAGCATTATTATTTCAAATAAAATGTGTGATTAAAGTCAAAATCTTATTTGGTTACTATAGCACATAACCTTTTTTTTGGGTGGCAATTACATCTGTTTAGTATAGTTGATACTAAGCACTACTAAATGAAAATTCTTGTACATATTTTAGGTTTGAAAAGAGTTCTCAAAGTTAAAAAAATAAAGTTGTAATTATTTCAGTTAATTTTGCCTACTAAAATCATAAATATGGATTACAATTAATGCATTAAGTTATGTATGATAATAGTTGTCATTAGAAGAAAATAATTGTACGAACCTTTTTTGCCAATACAAGATATGATAGAGATCATATGTACTCCTAATTCACATTTCTTAGTATTTGATACAGAATTTGAATTGAAGATCACTACAACAATCAAGGCATGATAAGAAAAAGATTACTAAGTAGTTGATCTTAGTTTATATGCGTTGGATTAAGGGAGAGTTACATAAATAGCAAGAATACAAAGTTAAATAACCAAGATTATCCTTTTATTTCATATTAGTTAAAACAACATAATAAGAATCATAAAGTTCTATAGAAGGATATATGTACCCTTTGATTATGAAACATTTGAAACTTGTGAAACTTATTAACCTTTAGGATGACCAAATCAATCTTTAGTGAAATGATGATTATAGTACTACATTATTAAATCTTATACATATAATGTATTGAATGTACATATAATTCATAAAAAATATGAATTCTTGTTTTTCATAAAACTTACCAATGAATTTATATGATATAGTCATATATATTGAATAAAATATTAATTTAAAATTTTAAAAAGTTTAAATTATTTAAATCTAAGTAGAAATTAAGCATTGAAAATGTTGAAACACTTTAATAAGATTAATATGGTGAGATTTAAAATTTCTATTTGTAGGGCATTAGATTCTCTAGTTAGTACCTCCATAATAGTATCAATTTGAAAAAGGAGGAAAATACAATATTAGAAATTGTATGATGATATATTTACTTCTTCTATAGTTAGCCTAGTATAACAACTTACCTTCGATAGTTTCAATTATATTAATTAGATAGATTTCATATTAGATACAGAACAGAAAGTCTTTGAAAGATTTGAAGTAAATGATTTTAGGATGTGATGTTTAGTTAAAGTATAAAGTATCCAATAAGTTGAGAACTAAATTATATAATAAAAAGTTATAATATATCCAAAAGTTTAGATATCATCTTACAAATCTCATTGAATAAGATATTTGTTTCAATGCATAATTATAGGATGATAGTTCTCAAAATAAGTAGTGGGACAAATATGAAGTTTAAAAGTTTTCAAAATCTCATAATAGTACATCCAAAGATAACTAGCGCCTTTATTGATATATTTAATGTACAGACAAAAAGTTACAAGATGTTAAGATATTCACTTTCATGATGAATTTAAAGATTTCATTTTAAAGTTGATTGTGGATTTATCATGTCTATTAGAAGATCAGTGAGATTATAGTTGTACTCTTTAATGGGAGTATATAAATGACATAGTGCTCATAAAGAACAAAAATTTATATTTTTAATTGATAAAAATATGATAGTCTACCAATAACTCTTATTGGAAATAAAAAGGTAATAACTTAATTATAACAATTCAATTTATAGAAATACATACAAAAGTTGCTTACCAATTGTAGTCTAAGTACATCGATAATGTATTAATGTGTTTAGTAGTTGAGATATTTGATAGAGATAAAATATAAAAGATGTCTATTATTATATGCCTAATTTGATATTAAAGTTCAAATCCATATAGATGTTAACTTTATTTTTAAGTCCTAATTATGGTATATTTTACCTGAAACAATATTAGTTTAGGTTATAAATGTTCTAATATACGATCAATTGCTCATTAAGCCACAGAAATTCATTTTATAAAATGAGTTCCTTACATTGTTAAAACGTCAATAGTCTATAGAACATTAGAGCCATTAAGTGTAACATCCCGTCCCCATAATAAGGGTTATGGCCTGCAATTTCAGTACATAGGAGCTCAAAGAGAGATTAAGGAAATGCATTTTCTTACTCATGCATAATGTTAGCATATTTGCACATAAATATTGAATGTTTATACATAAAAAAAGTGGTACATGCATTCATTGACAATTTTTGAGTATAATTGTTGTCAAATGTGATTTTATTGAAAATGAGAAGTAGAGGGAGTAGAAAGAGTGATTCTTGGTATGAGTGTGATAAGGAAAGATTTAGAATCAAGATTGGTAGTGATCTGGAAAATGTTCACTGAGTATGCTTCAGTCTTTTAGCCACAACGTTTTCTGTAGTTGTCCAAACGAGATGATTCTTAATTTGGAATAAACTAGAGATATATGGCTACATTTTGTATGAAGACATCAAATTTCAATTCTGTACCAAAAAGTCTAAAAATTTCATGATGTTGAGAACTGGGTGCAGGACGTTGGGAGCTAATTGTAAAATTCATGTTCTGAATTTGGGACAAAATCTAGATTAATCTAGATAGATTTTGTCAAAATTTCCTTTTGAGATTGTAGATCTTTCTTTTATCTTTCTTACAGTATATAGTATGGAATTTTTGGACATTAGAGTCAAAAGTTATGATCTTTATAAGGGGAGATGTTCTGGAGAGTGCAAAAGTAAGACGAAGCAAAAGTAAGATGAAGCAAAAGTGAGGCGAAGCTGAAGTAAGACGATGCAAATGAAAGAAGGAAGAAAACTTCATCTTAGTTACCGTTCATCTAAGATGATGTTACTATTCATTCACTTCGACTTGGCCACTATTCATCTAAGACGATGTTACTGTTCATTCACTTCGTCTTAGTTACTGTTCATCTAAGACGATGTTACTGTTTATCCACTTCATCTTAGTTATTGTTCATCTAAGATGATGTTACTGTTCATCCACTTAGTCTTAGTTACTATTCATCTAAGACGATATTACCGTTCATCCACTTCATCTTAGTTGCTGTTCATCCACTTTGTCTTAGTTACTATTCATCTAAGACGATGTTACTGTTCATCCACTTTGTCTTAGTGACTGTTTATCTAAGACGATATTAACTTTCATCCACTTCGTCTTAACTACTGTTTATCTAAGACGATGTTACCGTTCATCCACTTCGTCTTAGTTATTGTTCATCTAAGACGATGGTACTGTTCATCCACTTCGTCTTAGTTACTGTTCATCTAAGACAATGTTACTGTTCATTCACTTCTTCTTAGTTACTGTTCATCTAAGATGATGTTACTGTTCATTCACTTTGTCTTAGTTACTGTTCATCTTCTATTTTTTGTTCCATTTTTGATCCTTCAAAAGATAGAATTTGTCTTCAAGGTCTTCATGAAAGTTGTACTCTTGAAGTCCTCTTCTGAACCATCCAAAGAATACCTCAATTAGAAATTTCTACAGAAAGTTATTGTTGTTTCCCCGAAACAGGTTTAGTATGATTGAGGAAAAAAACATGTTTGATTCTTTTGGCCATAACTTCTTGTTTAGACACTCAAATGACTTGATTCTTGAACCATTGGATTCGTAACATTGCTCTACATCTCCATCAAAAATTATAGCCATCTGAAATAAAGTGAGAAAGATTGAGTGAAAAAGGTGAGATGGGTACAGTGAGTGTGTTCTTAAATGTTATGAACTGGTGTTATTGCACTGAATATACTTCAGTAATTTAATAATTTCGGGATCAAAAGAGCTCCAATAAGATGATTTTTGATTTGTAGTAAATTAGAGACATGGAGCTACAAATAGTATGAAGAAATTGGAATCTAATTTAGTCTCTAAGATGTTTACATTCCAGATAGAAGTTGTGCATAATATACTACTATGGACAAGAGCAGTCCAAAAATGTTGGAAGGATATCTTTTGAATCACCGAACCAAATTGAATGATTTTGGAGGCATTAGAAACTTAAGACAGTGGGGGACATTTTTTTGGAAGAAAGCATTATGTTAGATTGTTCAAGAGTATTGTTGGCAAGACACTTAAGTACAAAAGACATAAGGCAAAAATAGAAGGCAAATGGGACAATTCTCAATCATTAAGGGCATAATTGGAAGAAAAAGTGTTGTCTTGCTTATAAATAAAGAAGAAAATGTGAATGAGAAGATTCCAGAGAATAAAATGCGTGGATGAGAAAGGAGATAAGAGAGAGAAAATATAAAAAAGAATGAAAGAGAGAAAGAGGAGAAAGGAAGCTAGGGTTTTAATTTCCTTAGCCTTCAAGTGAGAGATTTTGAAGTTGTTCAAGAAGAGAAAAAGTAAGAGGAAGAAAAGAGGTTCCATTTGAGCTAAAGATGTAGGACCTCGGCCTCTCGGGCTCGCAGATATTATCCGCTTGCAGACCTCGGCCTCTAGGGCTCGCACCCGCACGGGATGGGATGAAAAGTTTCCACAGGACTTCCCAAGAGGTCACCCATCCTGACACTGCTCTGGCCTTAGCACGTTTTACTTCGGAGTTCTGATGGGATCCGATGCGTTAGGGCATGAAAAACACGTCTGTAAAGGAGAGGTTTCCACATCCTAATAAGGCATGCTTCGTTCTCCTCTCCAGTCGATATGGGATACCTATGGCGCATCCTCCAAAATGTAGCTACCCCTTACTGCAGGGTACACACCGGGACACCCGCAAGTCATTCCGGTACATATCTTACGATAAGGGTGAGTTACGATCGATCACTACATTAACTTCACATGGCATCATTATAAAGCATCAATATAAAAATCACAATCTTTTCGAAACCAACTTTTTTCTCATTTCATTCCATCAAAATCAAAATTCTATGTTGGACCCCGTCTCTGAGGCCCAACATTCTCGGACCCATAAAGCATAGAGGACCCAAAATCGAAGACATATCGACCACAAATTAGGGGAAAACTCAATTAGAAAGACTTGATTGGATTCCTATTTGAAAATATTCCCTCGGTTCTAACGATTCCAACGCCACTGG
>JANIHZ010000008.1:22268603-22283424 GCA_027478365.1 Erythroxylum rufum
TAAATTCTTAAATTTTGTTTAAATTTTAGTCAATTTTAATATAAAATTTGTACATTAAAAATTACAGATATTGCATAAACCTATTAGTCACACGTACTTTAACATAAAAGCCGAAATAGTGTTTGTATTAGCAAAGCAAAGGGAATCTGAGAACTTACCAGGAGAATCTTTCATTCGATCCTTGAAGAAACAGTGTTGTTGTTTGGGCGATGGAGAAGGGAAAAGCGGTGATGGGTTCTGGGCGGAGATGGGCCGTCGATTTCACTGACACCTCCACTGCTCCTTCTTCCCGCGACATCCCGGATCCTCCTGGTTTCTCTCGCGCTTCTCTGGACCAGGTCTCTCTCTCTCTCTCTCTCTCGATGTCTAGTGTTTATGTTTTTAAACAGATTTTGATTTGCCTTTCTTTGATTTCTCAGGATGATTCAACGTTGGCCAAGCAAAAGAAGGATGCTGAAGCTAATTGGAAAGCTCAGGTCTTCTCCCCCTTTTCTTCAATTTTTTTATTAGGAATATTTCTCTGTTATGAAGATGATGTTAATGAATGGTTCATATTAATTTCTTTCTTTTGGATTGCCGAATTTGTACAATTTAGGATGATTGATGTGTATGGGTTGGCTTAGAATAGTAACAAGTGAATAAAGATGTTGGGATTAAAGAAATCCTCTACTTAGTTTAATCGTTGATTGATATCTTGTTGAGTAAGTGAGATTCAGGTTTGATACAACAATTCCAAGTCAAGTTCACCCTAGTCTGATTAAGATGTAACTTTTAGTATTCTTCTCAACTATTAAAAGGTTATTGGCTGACCTAAATGCAGTGCTAATTTGCAGTCTGATATAATTTATGACAGAAAGCTTGGGAAGTAGCGCAAGCCCCTTTTAAAAATTTGCTAATGATGGGCTTTATGATGTGGATGGCTGGTAATACAGTGCATCTATTTAGCATTGGGATTACATTTTCAGCTCTTTGGCAGCCTATAAATGCTCTTCGAGCAGTTGGAAGTGGTATGTCATTACAAACTTTCAAGTCATACTGCTTTACATTGTGCAACGGAGTATCTTTTGTACTTTGTGTTGTAAACTTGTAATCGTAAGTTATTTTACAAAGCGACTGAGGGAGAATTTGATGGAAAGGCAACTTATGCAGTCCTACAGAGTTCCTTAGAATTTTAATGTTACTTGTGGAGTCTTTCATGCCAACCCACTTCAGGATGTTATATACACCGATTAAACTTTGTTCTGTCTCAGCTAGTGGAATTGAATACTTATATATGCGTTAAACAGAAATCATTTATTGCTCTGATGAAACAGTTGTCCTGAACCAAATGCCAAAACAACACTAATCGTTATGGCCTCTCTTTGGCAATATGTTGTCTTATCTGGTTTGCTGCTATAAAGAGTTACATTTTTTGCAGATAACATGCGACTCAATATTCTCCTCTGATTTTTTAGGTGGCCTTGTTCAATTGCCAACTTTCCTTATTACAATTTGGATAGGATATCATCATTGCATGTAGTTTGACGCTTCTCATGATTGCTTACCCTGCTTCTGAAGTTTCACTATGTAGAGTTTCATTTGCCTTCCTGTTTGTTGTCTGCAGTTTTTGAGCCTTATAAAGACAGTAAGGTAGAACTTCTTGGGCCCAAGTTACTCTTTGTTGCCCTAAATTTGGGTGGTTTAGCTTTGGGTATCTGGAAGGTGAGATCCACTTCCTTGATCTTTCTTAAATTGATTATCGTTCAGAAGACTAAATATAATAGAAGAAATTTGAGCATATCCATTTTAAATTTTGCTTACGCTATTTTCTTCAATTCTGGCAGCTCAATACATTGGGGCTTCTTCCCACGCATGCATCAGACTGGGTTTCATCCTTGCCCCCGGCTCAGGTCATTTGTTTCTTCCTGATAACTAAACTATGTTTTGTTGCTTAGGAGAGTAAGACATTCTTCAAATAGGTCACACTTGTTAAACAAGCTACAAATCCATTAGCTCTGAAGACATTCAGATACTTCCACACTAACCTTAAAGTTTGTCTTTGCGTACATTTTTCCTTCATGAACATCAATTTTTGGAGAACAATCTTCTTCACGAGAAGGTTTAATCACCTATGCCATCTTGCATAGGATTCTTTCTGATGATTGTGATCTTAATTTTCAGGAGGTTGAATATTCGGGTGGTGGTATTCCTTTGCACTAATTATTACTTGAGAAGATTAGGATGAAAGACCTTCAATGGAGCGCCTGAATTAAAATTCCTTCCGTGCCCACCAGATCATTAGGTGTTTGACCGACCACCCTGCAAATCATTTATTTAGATACTGCCTTGAATTTTGTGAACAGTGTATGATCATCTTTGGTAAACAGGCTTGGGATTCTTGTACTTTCGTATGATTTAGTGGAATAATGATATATTTTTTCCCTTCCTTTTAGTTTTGTTAAATGACAATTAAACATGAAGTTTGAAGTAGATTCTTGCGTCCGTTTTTTCCTCTATTGAACGTTATTAGTTTTGTCAGTGGTGCTTGTCTTGACCTAGCTTACTTGTATTTTTTTTGAATTTGCTTTTGAATTGTGATCACACTGATATATAATGGACACTGGGTTAGAACCTACTTTCTATTTTTTGAATTGATTATAACACTAATTTTCTTTTGAAAGTTAAATCCTTCTTCTAAAGGTGCCTCTAGATTTGAGTATTAGATTTTTTAAAAAATTTAGGATGCAGTTAGTAGCAACCCTCAACGTTTGTCATTTGAACCTATAGTTATATTCAATAGTACAAGGAACTAGTTGGCGACATTTCTAGTTTTTGTATCTTCTTTATGCAATTGTCCATCTTAAATATGAAAATAAAATTTTGATAAATGGTGCTTTTATTTTACTTTATTTACAAAACTTCTGATAGAAATCCAATTTTCAACCATAATTGATAACAAATTAGAGTATTTTTAAAGTTTATTTATTCCTTAAATCATTTTTAAGGAACTGTCTTTAAGTTAAATGATGCATCTTCAAGCTCATCATGCAAATAAATGTGTTACTTATGCACAAGATTTAAATTTTGAAACTGTTTTATTTTGTATAAAACTAGAAAATGATATCGATAGAAGTTTAAGAGCCAGTTTTTAATCTAACTATGTCAAACATGCTTAGTTTTCATTTCAAATGCAAAGGTTATTACTTACTCTGAGAGTGGTTGGGTCGTGTTCCTGGCATCTTGCGGTGGGAGTAAACAAAAAAGGCTTAACGACGTCAAAGTCACCTTCTTTTCCTTGAGTTTTGTTTTACCGATCTCAGTGTCCTAGCCTTAGGTGAGGGCTAGCCAACTGGTAAGTTATTCACGGCCACTGGTCATATTGATCCTATCTTTCTCACAGTGTACCAACATTCCCATTTAACTATGGTGTTCACGGCGGAGCAACTGAGCCACTACAACGGCTCCGACCCACCAAAGCCCATTTACGTTGCAATCAAGAGTCGGGTGTTGGATGTCACCAGCGGGAAGTCCTTCTAGGGACCTGCTGGCGCGTACGCGATGTTCTCCGACATGGACGTGAGCAGAGCTCTTGCAAAGATGAGCAAGAACGTAGAAGACGTTTGCCCTTCTCTAGATGCTTAATAACTGATGTGTGAATTCTTGCTTTGCCATTTAGTTCTTGTTTGATGTCAGTGAGTTGGAACAAGTAGTGAGAGCTCCGGTGGCTCATTACTCAACAGCTGAAAGCTCTTTAACGTTGTCGAAGTTGCTTCTGGCGTTACTACTGTTGTGGGCTGTAGGAATTCAAGAGTGCTTGCTTAGGCAGTTGGCAACTATGGGTGTCTATACTTTGACGTCTTAAGAAGCATATCTGATGTAGTGATCATCTACCTTTTTCATTGAGTAGGAGCCTAGGGGGGGCTTCCAATCAACCACATGCACATTGGGCATTCAGTCGACTGTAGTATTATTGCCTTTAACAATAAGAGAATGCAATGTACTTTTGTTGGAACTAGATGCAGAGGGATACAAGGGAATTCATTAACTTTCCAGAGGAACAAGTATGAAACATTGACAAGCCCTGATTGGTTCATGACTTTAATTTATTGGTTGTAATAAACATTCCTATTTATTAAATAAATAAATATTTGTAAAAAAAAAAAAAGTAATGAAGGAGATGATTTGTCACAATTTTTTAAGGCATTGTTAACTTTCTAGCAAAAGATGGTTACTAATTGGAGGGACGGCCAAAAGGCCTGCTTTAGATGTTCGTTGACTACAATGCTGTAAGATCGTGTAGACAGTTCTACAGCATACAGGAGATGATAATATGGTTAACCAAAGTCAATTTTGCACTAGCGCTACCGTTTGGTAATGGCCACATGTAACTAACTTTTTTCTAACACAAATGCTCGTTAGCTTCCTTTCTTCACTGTCTCTTTCTAAAGATTCTTTTCATCGAGATGGAGGGTTCAGATGCTTCCTCAGACAAAAACCCAGTTGTAGAGAAACCCAAAGAGTCGGTCTATTCGTCCAAATGACCCCTTCTTGTTCTTCTTGTCTTGGCCAGTAAGTCATGTTCACATCTCCAACGGACCGTAAACCATTGCTTTTTTTCACCTCTTTTGTCAAGATTGATAATTTTCTAACGGGATTTTAGTTTAAGCAATTCCATTTCCGATATTCGACCATTTCTGTACTTTTTTCGTGCTAAGATCCAAAGATTGCATCTTTATCATCATCTAGGTGACAAGGATTGCTGCCTCCTGATATTGATACTTTATCTTTGACAAATTAAACTTCTTTTTTCTTTTCCAATCACCGTCTACATGGCCACAAGAACTGCGGCTTTTTACGCCAATCCATTACCCTGCAAGCATCTTGAAGATTACAAGCTCAAGCACGGTTTAAATGGATACCGATCCCTGCAAAAGTTCCTGAGAGCCACTTTAAATGGAAGAACAAGCGTTAAAAAGAGTGAATATCTCATAGCCAGATGCATTTCTTGTAATGGGTCTCAGGGTAGAATCTTTCTTTGTTTGGTTTGCTCTTCATTCTTTTGCTCCACTCATATACTATTGCATGCCCGGTCCAAGATTAGTCATGATATAGCTGTTGATATTGAGAGATCAGAGCTTTATTGCTCTATGTGCAATGATCAGGTCTATGATCCTGATTTTGATAGGGTTGTTGTGTCTAAAATCATCATGGACATGCCAAGTAAAACACTTACCTTAGAAGATAATACAAGGAGATCAAGCAAGAGGAGGAAATTGAACTCAGCAGTGGATTTGGATTCGAAAAAGATTGAACAGTTGGCTTCATCGAAGGATGGCAGGGCAAAGTCGTGTTATCCACCAGGATTGAGAGGGTTGAACAACCTGGGTAATACTTGTTTCATGAATTCTGTGTTGCAAGCATTAGTTCATGCGCCCCCTTTCAAGAATTACTTCTTGAGTGATCGGCATGATCGCGAAACTTGTGGAAAAAGATCATCGGATCGCTTATGCTTGACTTGTAATATGGACGCTATTGTCTTGTCTATGTTTTCTGGGGATCGTACGCCTTATAACCCAGCTCAGTTTCTTTACAGGTTTGCCTCATAATCTCCATGCAAATCTTTAATTTCAGTGTGCCTTTATGCGTCTTTCTTTAATGTCGCCACCTAGATGATTGATTGAAGTCCGGATATCAAACTATAGTTTACTTGGTTGATTCCTCTATTTGCCCATACATCTTAAGATGATATTTCAATTGGCTATCTGTAAGCTATGATCAGTTCCCTCATTAAAATGTTTCTGTAAAAATGTAATCTTTGTTTTTTTATTAAGGATTTCTGGGAAGAACGGTCATCTTTTTCTGTAATGTTATGTTCTTAGTTAAAGTTGGTTGGTGGAAAATGGAAGTTGAATGCTATAGCAATTGGCTGACTCGTTTCTGTATATTTAAGTCAATATGTGGTGCTAGATCTCTTTGTCGCTCGTAAATATATGTTTTGAAGAGATAGTGAAGGTATATTTTGCTAAATAATTAAATTTGTGTCTGAATGAAGTTGTTGGCGTCATTCAACAAACCTAGCTAGTTATGAACAGCAAGATGCCCATGAGTTCTTCATTTCAGTTTTGGATGGGATTCATGAGAAAGATCGAAATGAAAGAAGCTCAAATGAAGGTAATGTATCTACTCTACAAACGTGCAACCAATTCAAACATTATGCAAGTTTCCCAGATATAATCTCACACAATCAAGGAAATCATTCCTCAATACAACTCAAGATGTGCACGGTGCTGAGTTAAAAGTTTCATTTGTTAAGATTTATTTTTTAATTTCTAAAACATTACGCGTTCTCTGAAGACAGGGCAAAACAAATTTTCAGTTTAAGTAGGAAGGTGACAAAACTCTCCATAATTGTTATTGTGGTGAATTTATTAGGAACAGTCTTAGAATACATAAAAAGATGTTAGAATAGTCTGTAGAGTTTGGTAATTAAGGTGTCTGCGGAAATATTTTTTAATGATATGAACAATGACTTTTGAAATGCAGAGAACTCTGGACTTGAAGGAAGAAAGGCATTTATTGATTGGTTGGTAGCTTTGCTCAACTTTCACATCTCTTCTTTTCTGCAGATAATGAAGATTGTCAATGTATTGCTCATAGGGTTTTCTCCGGTATGTTGAGATCAGATCTCATCTGCATGACATGCGGCTTTACTTCCAGTACTTATGACCCTTTCCTTGACATTTCACTCGACTTAAACACAACGCCGGCCGACAGGTCTATCACATCAAAGGAAAGCACAAGAAGATCTACTCTGTTGGGTTGTTTGGATCTCTTTACAATGCCAGAGAAGTTGGGGTCAGACGAGAAACTTTACTGTGAGAATTGTAAAGAAAAGCGGGCCTCTTTGAAGCAAATGTCTGTAAGGCGACTTCCATTGGTGTTGTCACTACATATCAAACGGTTTGAGCACTCCGCAGTGAGAAAATTGTCCAGAAAAATTGATTGGCACTTGCCATTTCCTTTCACTTTAGACATGACCCCGTATTTGTCATCATCCATTATCAGCAGCAGGATTGGAAATAGAACGTTCTCTTTTGATAGTGATGAAAAAGATACACCTGTGGAGTTTGAGATTTTTGCCGTGATCTCTCATTCTGGTAGACTGGAATCTGGTCATTATGTCACATATCTGCGCTTAAGGAACCAATGGTACAAATGTGATGACGCTTGGATCACAGAAGTAGATGAAGAAATTGTGAGAGCATCAGAATGCTATATGTTATTCTATGCGCGGTAAACTTTTTACTACAAGGAGAGTTATGATTTTAGCTGCATACAAATGTCCATAAGAAGGGAAGATTTATTTTAGTAGCTGGTTGTGGTGCTTGATAGGATTTGGCAAATATAAAATGAAGTTTCCAGATCCATCAGAAGCCCAAGAAGGAGGGATCCATTTCTCCAAATGGCTGGTTGTTGATTATGAATGCTGCTGGAGCTAGATAGGAGTTAACAAAATATAAAATGAACTTTCCAATAAGTCAGCTGTGAACCCAGTAAAATGAAAAAGACAGCTGAGATCTCAATGCAGGAACATGACAGTTGGTAAAGAGGAGGGGATATTCTTATATTCTTTTGTTGCAATCAAGGTTGAGCCATGACCCGTTTCTGGCTACTAAATTGCATATTGATGGGACCAATCATTTGGAAGTACATAGTTCAATTTTCTCCAAGTTGTCACTTATGAGCAAGGCAACGGTAAGCTTCCAAAGTCTAAAGGTTTTTTCATTCCCACTTTTTTCGACGGAAAAAACCAAGTGATATTGGATTTCATAAAACATCTCAATATCGCCTTGTACTAATTCTCTTACAGGGTCTTGGTAAGATTCTATTTGACTGTATCAATTCAGTCATCGTGAACAATAAATTTGGATTCCACTATTACGATGTTATTACCATCCCTTGCTTCTGTCATTCGGTCACTTGCATTTTTAGCGCAAAGTTCTGGATTTTATTATAATTTACCATAAGTTGTACTTGACAAGAATGAAAAGGAACACAGAAGAAGTGAGCATTGTCAAACATCAGGATACACTCTAATAACATTCTCAGAAGTTCTCCCCATATAATAATAGTAACTTTGCAAGTTCATACAAATTGAGGAAATTATGAAAGGAAGTTTTTTGAACATGCTTTCGGAAAAGATATGTTGATGAATGATAAAACTGATGCTCAACTTGCTTTAAAGATCTTCTTATCAGTAAAAAGCCAGATTTTAGTAATCCACCTGGCAGAAAAGAGTCTCCGGTTTCTTGATAGAAGTTGGAGAATTTTGACAAATCATGAGAAACATCACCAGGGAAGAATAATAGCCTTTACCTCATCTATACTCGAACTAGTTAATTGATCTTGAACAGACTAAGTTATTCACTGTAATTTGATTGAGATGAGCACCAAAAAACCTATCGAGGTGTGATTTTTGCCTCAAACCATGGTTTCCAACGACAATACCTATGGGAGGAAATTAACATAATGCATAGTAATGTGCGAGGCTCCTGGTCCTTAACGGGAGATTTCAATTGCTTCTTGAACTATGAAGAGACAATAAGGGGTAGTAAGTGGTCAAGATAGAAGTGTAGAGAATTACAAGACCTCTTAACGAATACTAGACTAACAAACCTTGAAGGATTGGTTCCAGATGAAAAAACTAGATAGATGCCTAGTCAATCCATAATGGCTTCAACAATTTCCAAGGATCTCAATAACCTTTAGAGAGCATATTACATCAAATCGTAACCCTATCTTTATAGATTGTGAAACTATAAGAGAAAAGTGGAAAACCCCTTCCAGGTTTTACAACTCCCTGCTAAAACACCCAGATTTCATGAAGGTAGTCCAAAAGGGTATGGAAACTAAAATATATAGATCCAAAAGCTTTTCATGATTACAAAAACTGAAAGCAATAAAATGGAATTTGGGGGAAATCACAAAAAACAGCAATGATCCTATGTTCCTCAGGAAGAAAATACACTAGAAGAACTATATTATAACGTCAAAGGGAAGCCATGGCTAAACTAGGAGATAGTAGGATAAAAAAGCAAGAAGTGGAGTTACTAGGGACTTACGATGAGGCTTTGGAGGCCCTAAACTCACAATTAAGGCAGAAATCAAGAATGTGCTGGCTCAAAGAGAGTGAAAGATACACTAACTACTATTTCAGTTCCATACAAGCAAGGAGGAACAAAAACAACATCAGATACTTAATTGATGATGGAGGAGTGTAAGTTTCAAACCAGGAGGATCTGAAGAGGATGACCCTTGACTACTTTAAAGAGCACCTTGGAATAGAACATGAAGTAGTGGAATTTCCACAAGAGGTGTTAAGGAATATAAGAGCTATCACAAAGCAAGATCAGTAGGAGCTCGATAAAGAATTCATAAAGGAGGAGATTAAAGAGTCTTTGTTCTCCATACACTCTGATAAAGCTCTAGGGCTTGATGGGTTCAATGGTAGATTCTTCCAACATACATGGGTTCAATGGTAGATTCTTCCAACAAAAGCAGCAAGTGTAATGCAAGAGATAACATTAAACTCCTTGGGTAATTGAGTTGCCATTTATTCCATCTACAAGCAATATAAGTTGCTGTGGAGGAATGAAACAACAAATAGAACTAAAAAGGACGGGACACGGGGCAAATAAACCCAAGTAAACGAAGAGCTTAAGTTCATCAACCAGCGAACACTAGAAGGTCACTAATTCGACCGGATGAAAAGTTACTCCTAACCTAAAGAGGGAGGGATTTCATTCATACGTAGGGTTGCCATATGAAGAATCACAAATACAGTGATTGATATACAAGAAATGTTGTAAGACTAAATCCAAGATTCAGAGCATATAGACAAGAACCCATACAGCCATACTACATGCATAACCTAGCGTTTTACAATCCCAGATGAAAGCATATTTTGTTTCTTTATTTTTCGAAAACAAAGTAAAGCATGAAATTTCCCAATGCCAGAGTCCGGTTCAAATATACAGATAAAGAAAAAGTAAAACCCACAAAACTAACAGAAGTAAAGCCTACGCAAGCCTATCGAATCCGGGAAACGACAAAGCGAGTTTGTATGGGCATTTTGGAAGCAGCAAGTGTAATAGCTTCTCTTGCAATATTCTCGTGCACTCCACCAACTTCATAAAGAACTTTACCTGGTTTTACCACTGCTACCCAGTATTTGATTGCTCCTTTACCCCTTCCCATGCGCACTTCAGTTGGTTTCGCCGTAACTGACTTGTGAGGAACTGTTCGGATCCAAATTTTACCGCCACCGCGTCGAATTAACTGGGTCATGGCCCGACGACCCGCTTCGATTTGTTTCGAAGTAATCCAAGCAGGTTCAAGTGCCTGAAGCCCGAAATTGCCGAAACACATGTGATTCCCTCCTCCGGAGGACACTCCTTTGATCGTTCCTCTACGTTGTTTGGGAAATTTCAGGTGTTGAGGGTTATAATTGGCAATAAAAAAATCCATGTAATGCACCCACATTTTGTTCTTTATCCGAGTCCACACTTCAATACAAGAGTCCCGAAGAGTGCCGATCGCGTTAGGTAGTATTCCGAGTGAAGGGATGAGATTGATGGAGCGTTCGGTTTCGGCACACAAGACCGTCGACAGATTCGCAACTGAGAATGGCAACTGCACCGAGGTGGCTGTGGCGGAGGAGCTGCCACGGAGTGAGGTAGTTAGGGTCCGCGCTAACGTCCCCATTTCCGGTGTTGATCTTTGTATGAAATGTTGAAAGGCGGAGGCGCGAGAGAACATTAGCTTGTTGTTCGCCTTCAGGTTCCGTGTCAAACCCAGTAACGCCATGTATGTCCGATCAAGGAGTTTCGCCTTCAGCGCCGTTTCACGGCTCAAGGAGCCTCGTCTCAGAAAATGAAGCCGTCTAATCTAGCCCTAGTTGTTTCTGGGTCGTAAACTTGCCCAGCTGTGCTGTTCTTTCTTACTGATTGTTGCTGATTGTATAGAAATAGGTATAATGTTGTGTATCCGTACAAAAAGCTGTGTATAATGTTGGAAAACGTTTGCCTTCGTTAACATTCTTCTGACGATAATAGCTTACAGAGTGATGAAAAGTTCAATAAATGGAACCCGAGTAAGTTTTTTTACCTCTGCATCTGTTATGCACGAAGACTGAAGTGCGTTGAGATCAGAAGCTTTTATTCTAGTGATAGATAGATTTAGACGCCACTAGTTGGGTGGTTGGACCATGTTATTTTAACTTGATTTCTCTTACTTTTAGACAGACATTTTCAAAATCTGCACTTAAAAGACACCGTTGGTTCCATTTTTTCAGAATAGAGCATCTTGATTCCCCTCTTCCTCGGAAGGAATCAGGATTATCATCCTGAAAATGTCTAAAGAGACTCTTCTGTCGGATTAGCATAACAGGCTGTTTGGAAGAGGGTGAATTCAATTTCATGAATTCAATTCACCTGTTTGGAACCAAAAAAGAGTAATGAATTGAATTCCTACTTCTTTTGTAAATTCAATTCACGGTATAATTCACTAGAATTGAATCCGACGACTGCATCTCTTCGTGAAAGCTGAAAGTGAAAGTATCCGGTTGTGAGAGAGAAAAGCAGAGCATCCTATTATAGAAGCCAAGGGTTTGGCAAGGAACAGAGCTCTGTGAAAGTCCTCTGATCATGGAGTTCCAAGTCTGGGTTTGTGGGGTTTGAACATGTTTGAAGAGAAGTTTCGCGTAGGACAAAAAACCTGCGACAGAGACATCGCAGAAATAGATAAGTCTGTCGGAAATGGAAGAGTGGTGTTGGAGGCCATATGAATATACTAATTTATGTATATATATACATAGCATCAAACTTATTTTAAATTCAGTAAAATATATGAATTACCTTGTAGTTATCAACGTAAAAGAACTACTGTTCGTTCATGTATTTTTTAAGCTTCTAAATTATATTAATTTTCTATTATCTTTATAATTTGGTCTAATCTAATATTATTTACAATCAATTTTTTTCTTTTTATTTTAATAATAAACTTTTTTGATGATAATACTATAATGAAATTGATGTTTATAAGTTGCTTTATGTAAGTGTGAATATTTATTAGTTAATAACATTATTTTTTAGTCAGAGGTAAAAATATCATATGAAATAATTGAATTCAATTCTAATCTTATTAGATTTGTTTCAAACAGTGTAATTGAATTCAATTTTAATATTACTGAATTTGTTCAAAACAGTATAAATTAAATTAAATCTAATCTTATTAATGCAATTAAATTGAATTCATTCAATTCGCTGTGTTCCAAACATGTGGGTAAACCCACTCACACATTTTGCCGTAAAACCAACTTTGACCTTTTAAAGAAACAAATCAAATCATCATTCTTTAAAACATTGTGGTGTCAACTTCCGTGTAAATCTCCATCAACTAAAGAACCTTTAGGAACAGGTTAAGCTTAAAACAAGTTGGAATTGCCATTCCATTTGCAGCAAAGTCTGCCACCCTGCTTAATCTACTTTCCTTTTGTATTAGAAAGCAAAAAATCAGTAGTTTTAGCACAACAATTACGTATCTAATTAATTCCACTTTGGGCATGGTTTTCAGTGATAACTGAAGATACATACCATTTCTGGAGACAGACAATTCCACAAAATCATATACCCTACTAAAACATCAAATAGCGAGTAGAATAAACAAACTTTACAACAAATGAAGTATTGTTATGCCAAGACCAAGACCAGGAGTCAACAATCATCAATTCATAAGTCTCACCAAATGAACAATAAAAGGGAGTATATAGATTTCACATAAATATTGTAAATTCCCTATAAATACAAAAAGAATAGACAAAGCTAGAAAGAGTACACAATCAAGAAAACTGGGTCTAGTAATGCTGTGCTCTAGCAGCCATGCTAGCAACATGAGCCTGCATCTAAGCAGCCCTAACTTTAGCTGCAGTGGCACGATGGAAAAACTGCTCTCTTGACAACAACCTCACATTCCTCAAGTACTGATCAAAAGGCACTGCCCCTTCTTGCACAGCCTTGTCTAGAGAATAAACAACATCCTCAATGGCCAAATCAGAGGCCGTACACTCCAACATCTGTTTAGACAGCGATTCTACACAATCAAACACCTTGTCCACGTCCAAATCCCCCAATTTACAAATCTTCCCCTCATTTTCCCTCACCCAACTCTCAACAACATCAGTGTTCATCAACACAACTTGCAATTGCGCCTCTAATCCCTCTTTCTCATCTTGCATCTCTTTCAACCCCTTATTGATCTCATCCTCTCTACTCTTCAACACAGCTTGAGCACTAAACAACCCTTCCATCTCTACTCCCCTCTGCTTCCTCATTTCCAATACATCCCCATGAATTGCCTCCACAATCTTGCTTATCGCGTTCCTCTTATACACCTCCGATGCGTCATCCGTCTGCGTCCGACCGTACGGCGACGCCGGATACGGCCTTGCCAATGGTCGCGGATATCCAACCGATCCAAAACTGTAATTATTAGGGTTTGGGCCAGGATTAAGATTGGGATTCGGGATAGGATTAGGGATAGGGTTAGGGTTATTAGAAGGGTGACGCTGGGAGTATAGAGGAGGGTCGCGACCAAAGAGAGCACTCAATTCGCAAACAAGATCGACAAGATTAGAACTTGGGTAGACCCACTTATGCAAATAGGGGACAGAGACTAGACCGGAAGGATTAACATGGGGATGATGGCGCTTGATGATCATGTCGCGCGTGGGGTTGACGTAGACGCAAGGCGGGTGACGGGGGTAGGATTCGAGGAGCCAGACGATGATGGGGATGTTGTAGGTGACACCTTGGAAGGTCATGGGGATGGTGCCGTCGGCTTGGAGGAGGTTGACGCAGCGGCCGTCGTTGTGGGTGAACGACGCGGTTTTCGGGTCAAGAGATGGGTACGAGGAGACGAGAGAGACAAGGTGTTGGCGGATGAGCCATTTGGTGTCTTCAGAGTAGGGTAGAGAGGAAGGTCCCCGCTGGGAGAGGACTGAGGAAAGGAATTGTAGGGTGGCTTGTTGGGTCGCCGCCGGGGGCACCATTATGTTAGAGAGAGATTTGAGAAGACCGGAGGTTTCTTTCTTCTGAACTAAGTTTATTGTTACGATTTTCAATATTCTTTTATTATATTTGAGTTTAACCAAAAAGATTTATGTTGTACTAATAAATCTTATTCTCTCGGTTGTCTTATTCTCTAAAAGTTTCATAAATATTGTACTAATAAAGCCCCAGATATGAATTCATATTGGACCTGTGTAAAAGAATCACTAACACAGATCTTCAATATAAGTCTGTTGCATTTGTGTTACTTAACACGTAACTAAAATGTAGCATAAATTGGACATGGTTCCATTTTCTAATCAGTCTTGCAAGTCCTTTCTCTAAAATCGTGCTTACTACAATTTAACTCTAATTTTTTTAATTTTAAATTATTTAATAAAAGTTAAAATAAGGCTTAAAAATAATATGCAAGCAACATTAAGTACCAAATCCTGTGAAAACCGTCAAAACACAAGCAGTACATTCTTTTTAAAAAATTAAAAAGAATTTGATTAAGGAATAAGAGACAAGTCTAACACAGATCTTCAATATAAGTCTGTTGCATTTGTGTTACTTAACACATAACTAAAATGTAGCATAAATTGGACATGGTTACATTTTCTAATCAGTCTTGCAAGGAGTTCAGCTTATTCTGCCTTACTGTGTCTAATAAGAAAACGACTCATTTTCTTACAAAAATTGGACAGCATTTTCTCAACTCACAGGTGCCGTTTTTG
>JANIHZ010000008.1:22397264-22413237 GCA_027478365.1 Erythroxylum rufum
AAAATATTTATGATAATATAATATCAATTACATATTTAATTTTTAATCTAATTTTTAAAACATTACTATGTTGTATTCGTGAAAGATATTTCTGAAGTGTGATCATAGTTCTGTCGTGGCACATTTTAGACAGATAGGATCTTATCCCTTGACCAGTTCCGGTACATATGTACCGCTCAAAGTTGGAAATTTTTGGTACTTTTCATTTGTATTAGATATCAAACATTGTACATTCAAACGATCTCCTCCATTTTCTATCCGATAAGCTTCGTATGGCTCATTTTCTATCCAGTCAAATACTTTGGAAATCAACAAGCAGTTTAGAAAGTATCGCTAGGTAGAATGGGATCACATGCATAGACTTTTTTAAGAGGAGACTTTAAGAAGAAATAGAGGTTGCTTCGTATGCATCGACTTTAGGTACAATTTCAACATTTGACTTTGTACCACTACTTCATTAATTGCTTTCCTCCACTGTTAGGTGTGTTGATCTGTATTATTTAATTTTGCTCATATATTTTATATAGATGTAATTTAATAAAATAAAATAAAAATTGGTTAATTAGATGATGTAATCGTTTGTTGAGTTAAGATATAGGTTTAAATAAACATCACATCGGTAGGCCTAAGTCAATTAGAAGCATGGTTGGTCGTTAATACAATTATTAGGGGGAAGGGAAAACTAAGAATTAGGTGTTCTTGAGCATTTTGAAAGCGTCTTGTCTCGGTATTTTTCAAGTCAACATTATAATGACTTGTGAGAATTTTGGAATAGAAATTTCATGCTTTGACAATATGATCATGTGGAATAGAAATTTCATGCTTTGACACTGTGATCATTCTCCGAGGATTATAAATTCATTTACCTTTTATAAAAATCAATCAATTAATAATATTAGTCAAATAAGATAAAATAAAATAGTAAAAAAGGATTTTTATGTAAAATTTCTAAATCATATATTCATTATTAAAGAGACTATCATAAGGTAAGCTTCTCATTACGTAGGTTGTATTAATTATTTACATTAAGAATCAACGAACAAATAAAAAACATGTAAAGTAAAAAAAAAGCTAAAAAAATGTGCCTCATTTTGTTGTTTACAAGTGTTATAAGTGAGTTGAATTATATTTTATCTCATTTTATTTTTTATAAAAGTTAATAACGAGTATCATTTTGTCTCATTTTATTTTTTATAAGGATTAAGAGTTTGTCTTTAATAAATGTATTCTATCAAATGTCAATTTTCATTAAATTTGAATTTGATTTATCATAAATATATATATACTTTGCTTTTGTGAATAAAGTATTTGAGACAGCGTAGATGGGTGGGCGTCGGGGAGAGTCTTCACATATCTTAATAAAGAGGCAGCTGGAGCTCTTAATTAGGGTGATTGTTGTGACTTGTGACTATTAAGCATTGAATGCTAGAGAGTCATTCATAACTTTCCCTTTGATTCTGCTATTACCGTACGATTGCTTTGTTTCAAGTGTATGACGTATTTAGGTATGACGTGGCTGGTTTATTTTTTAAAATAATATTTTCAAAATTAAAAATATACAATAATTTATTTTTTAATTATATTTAAGTCTGATCTGTTTAAGATTTAACTCTTTTAAATAAAATAATATTATTTTATTTAAAATAATTAAATTTCAAATCAATTTAAGCCTAAATGTAATTTATAAAACGACTTATTAAAAATATCTATATTTAATTTTATGCATAAAAAATTGTCATATACGGGCTCTCTCTCTAATTCCCTACTATTTGTTGGCGTGATAGAAAAAAAAAGATCAATGACATGTAAAGTAAAGCGGTTGACGTATACAATTGCCACTGCTAACGACCCGTTATTCGGCAATAAAATAGATGACTGAAGATCGTTAACTTTACTTAATAACCTCAACGGTTTCTTACTTAACGAAAAAAGTTAAGCCAAATTAAATGAACCTTATTAGACAATTAAAGAAAGATTATAATAATCATTGTTGCTGGAACACAAAAATACACCAACAGTAGAAACTGTAACACTTAAACAAAGAGCCGCCTACCCACGTTTCCATTCTAAGCAATCATCGCAGAGAAGGAAAGAGAGAGGATTCTAGATAGACGAAGGAACAGAGGTAAGGCCTTTCGCATGAGTCTTCTGCT
Source organism: Erythroxylum rufum (assembly GCA_027478365.1). Taxonomy (NCBI): domain Eukaryota; kingdom Viridiplantae; phylum Streptophyta; class Magnoliopsida; order Malpighiales; family Erythroxylaceae; genus Erythroxylum; species Erythroxylum rufum. Next base: position 22,399,418 of record JANIHZ010000008.1, read on the forward strand.
CCTAGTCATCGGACTAACTCCTTTGTATGACTCATACCTAAAAGTTTCTCTCTTTACTTCTTTTCATTTCAAGTATTTGTATTTGTATCTGGTTCTGGTTCTGGTTCTTCCTTGTTTCTTTCACTCAATCTTCCCTTTTCTTCTTGGATTTATCAAGTTCTGATGGAGTCTTTGTTAGTTTCCCTAAGCGGTTCGTGTTTAAAGACCATTCGGGTTCTTGTTCTCTCTCTTGCCTCCTGATCTTCCAACTGTGTGCGCACGCCCAATTGGGCCACAGGTAATCTTTTTCTCCCTTGTTTCTCTTTTTTTGTTGGTCATCTAAAGAAAGCATATAGGAAAATTGAAGCTTTGAGAATTTTGCTTCGGTCGGGTAAATCTGATGTTAAATTTCTTGCCATAGGATATTTAAGCTAATGACTCGCTCCTTTGCAAGTGTCGTCTGTAGAAATGCTTGCCCAATTTTATCTTAACGGGCTTCTTGTGGTAATGCAAAACTTATGCTGACCTTTCCAAAGTTGCATCTGATGCCCTTCCTGTCTCTTGCCTTATAAAATCTTCCCTACTGCTCTTTTGGATGCCTTTCTTGATTCAGGCATCTTGAGTCTATGTAATATTCTGAGATTACCTGTGGCCCAATTGGGCGTCCCCACACAGTTGGTCATCTAAAGAAAGCATATAGGAAAATTGAAGCTTTCAGAATATTGCTTCGGTCAGGTAAATCTGATGTTAAATTTCTTGCCATAGGATATTTAAGCTAACAACTCGCTCCTTTGCAAGTGTCGTCTGTAGAAATTCTTGCCCAATTTTATCTTAACGGGCTTCTTGTGGTAATGCAAAACTTATGCCGACCTTTCCAAAGTTGCATCTGATGCCCTTCCTGTCTCTTGCCTTATAAAATCTTCCTACTGCTCTTTTGGATGCCTGTCTTGATTCAGGCATCTTCAGTCTATGTAATATTCTGATATTACTGCCTCCAAACCCTCTTACTCCACAAGTAAGTTTATGAATCTTGATTACTAGTTCTTTCTATCCATAGCAGTGGTGCTTTGTGTACGATTAACTCCTCTTATTTCTTCAGATCATTTCATCTTCACATCAAATTGTTCATATGGTTTCCTGATGACTGGAATGTTATTAATCTGAATTAAAATGAGGTATAACAAACTGTTTTTAGTTTCTCCAGATTGAGAAGCGTAAAGAAGTTCAACTAGTAAGACCATTTTTTTGTTTCGCTGAGATGATGCCACCTTATTTGCATCAAACACTAATGTTATCATGGTCAAGCTGGTTGTGGATCGTAGTGCTTTTGGATTTGATATGTTACTTCTGTTATAAGAGCTTGTTGGAGTCCTTTGTTGTGAAGTACTCTGATTTTCTGCTGGGTATTTCTCTTCTGTTTCAGATAGAAATGGGCATATACCTCAGCTCTCCGAAAACTGAGAAATTTTCAGAGGATGGTGAGAATGATAGTCTAAGATTTGGTTTGTCTTCTATGCAAGGTTGGCGTGCATCCATGGAAGATGCAGTGAGTAATTAGTTCTACTTTTGATATCCTTGAATGTTGTAAGCAATTAAGTCATTGTACATTTAACTTTCTTAGTATCAGTGTTGGTGTATTATTTGTTGGATTCTCAATTATGATAAGGACATTGTTTGGAAATTAGATACACAGGGTTGTATGATATAACTTGTCCTCTCACTATGATAAAGCTAGCTTTTTTTCTCTATCTCTGCAACTATTAATATGATGAGTTAGTTAGTTTTGACTATCACCACCCTTGTCCAAAGCACAGAAATGGGCGAAAAGGATTTCAATTCCAACTCAAGTAGTTTGGGACTGAGGCTATCTTGCATCACAATAATCTGTTGCCAAGGGAAAGTTTTAAGGTTCCCTTAATCAATAGGACAGTTTACTCCTATTTTCCTTAGTCGTTAATTGTTAATAGATTGATCCCTACAATGATTTCTTAGGAATTTAACGACCAAAGAACATGGTCTGTTACATCTATGCCATGTGATTTGAATCATTTGTTACTCTTTGTGTTATCATAAGTTGGAAATTTTGGGACGGCTTTTGAAGATATAGAAACACCAGTGGTTGAAGTGCGTGAAAAAGTGTGCATGCTTTCAAGTTCTGTTTATTGAGAAAGCTCTTGCAATACAGTCTTACTACTGCCAATTCTCGTTTTATTATGGAGATTCTCCAAGGATGACACTTCTTTTCATGCCTTCTATTTTAGTGCCTCTGGACATATTTATTTCTGTGTACTGACAAACTAACCTTTACTACTCAGCATGCAGCACTAACTGATTTGGATGCTACAACATCATTCTTTGGTGTTTATGATGGCCATGGAGGTAAGAGTTTGATGTCTCAGGTACTTATAGTGGACTGAGCTACCATTATGAGATCCTTAACTCTTTTGCTATGTTAGCTGACTAAATGATCCAATAGTTTCTATAATTTTTTAGATAATGTTAGTTTCACTAAGATTAAAGTGGTTATGAGACACATGTGGAAATGAGCTTGGCTCCTGTGATCAACTGCGTTATTCTTTCTTGTACATTTTGGTTTAAATCTCTCTTCCACTATTCTATATAGTCTTCTACCCCTATTTAAGAATAAATAGGCATGTAAGGCTCGAACTCCTGATTTCAGTTCAAAGCAGCAAGTCCTGATCATTGCACTAGTTTTTCTTCTGTTTATAACTTAATCAGGTAGATCTCCTATGTCTGTTGAAAGGACTGGCTTTTAGAAACAAAAATGGAGGTAAGGTTGACTTCATCAGTTAGTCACCTGATTTTCTGGTCCAACCACCCAATCCTGTCTGCATTTCCAAACCTTGCACATCCTTAAAGTGAGTAATGTCATAGTGAACTCAGTTTAGTCTGGAATCATTTGTGACTAGGTCGTTGACCGAAAAGCAATTGTAGTTTGCTTGTTGATATATGAACTTATGTTGGGTAACACATTCAAGTATGTGGTCTGGAGTTTATAATGAAAATATATGTTCTGCTTGATATTCCACTTTACATATGCAGCTACTGAGCCTTGTGTGAACTATGAAATTTAGTTGCTTTTTTTCAAGTGTTGATAGTCTAAACTTTTCATTCTTTCCAACCAATCTTGGATCACCCCATTTTTTCTAATGACCATATAAATGCACACACTTATATGGAACAGATGCAGGTCCAGAAATTTAATTCAGTGGACTAATATCAACAGTTGCTTAATAATTTGGTTAACTTACAAACCTTTTATCAAAATAATGAATGATAAATATCATAAAAAAAATGAGATAGATTTCAATTTATTTCTAAGAGTGTTTATAATTTTCACATGTTATCAAATATTTTCATATTCTAGGGTGCAAGCAAAGGTAATCTAAACGGATATCACTGGAAGCTATGAGGATTTTTTTAAACAAAATTCTTGGCTATAATTGACCAAAAAAGGTAATTTAGATATTCAGTAACAACCAAGACCCTGAAATTATTATGTATAATCATTTAGCAATACTAAATAGTTATAGAAGAATTAGTTTCTGAGTACCAAAACAAATCTAACTTTATACCGAAAGAATATAAACAGTAACTATGATATGTATAGTTTTAAATTTTTAATCAAGCGATGGGTCCACTTTTGTCTCCACTATGGGATAATGAAAATATATCAGAACTTAGCAATACAAAACAAAAACCGGAGCCTTGTTGTCTTTTATCTTATTTGGAAGGTAGCTGATAAAATTGACAATGGAGCCTTGTTTTACATATCCCACCTCTCTTATATATAGAGACACTTTCTTTTTAGTTCTGTAATTGGTGATTCCTTGGTCCTAGTATTTTTAGATGTGAAAAGAATGTAACGAGCAGTGACTTTGGGGAGCTGGGAGTTTATAAAGTTATTTTTTCCATCTAAAACACAGAAAACATTTTTTTAATCCTAATTTCTCCGACATTGACGCTTACTTGAGCATTGTATAGAGAATTAATTTTCATCAAGTCAAAAACTTTGTCCAGAAACTCTTAGATAGTAATCTCTCATTAGCAAGAAGTGCCGCTTGCAATTTTCACAGCTCATCATATTCTTGTAAACTTACAGGTAAAGTAGTTTCAAAGTTCTGTGCAAAGTTTCTTCATCAACAGGTTCTTAAGAATGAAGCTTATTCAGCTGGAGATATAGGAACTTCTGTTCAGAAAGCTTTTTTCAGGTTACCTTATTTATTTGATTGAAGAACTTCTCATTTCTGCCTATTTAGAAAGAAAATCAAGGTACCCAATTAAAAGGTTCTATATTTATTTGGATCATGTGATATTATGCACTACTAGTTTCTATATTTAATAATTCTCGTAGATGATGTCAAGAATTTTCCTTTTAATTGCCGTGCAGTTTCACTTTGAGGCAGAATACTATTATTAATTACATTATTAATTTAATTGATGACAAAAATGAAAAATACGAAGGTGGTGTATCTGAAAAAAAAAAACTTATCATTCCCTAAAGGTCTTTGATTTTTACATTGTTCTTTTATTTATATTTCATAGCTATCTATTATCATTTTGGATAGAAAGCAAGATAACTCATCCGTCCTTAATGCATCCTGTAAAGTATAACTTCTGTTTGGACCATGATCTGAATTTTTGTGGTTCATGTAGAATGGATGAGATGATGCGTGGACAAAGAGGATGGCGGGAATTAGCTGTTCTGGGTGATAGAATAAACAAGTTTACTGGAATGTTAGAGGGGTTAATATGGTCTCCAAGGAATGGTGAGAGTAATGGCCAGACAGATGATTGGCCTTTCGAAGAGGTATTTTATAAACATATATTTTATTGTCATCTGATTGTGTTTATATTTGTAATAGTGTACTTTTTTTTCATTTCAACTCCAGTTTGATCCTATCGACAATTATTTTGACAATTCAAGCAGTTACCTGTCATGATGTATTATTGTGGATTTGAGAAACTACTAGGGTTTCTTTCTACTTGCTGCTTATGAGTTCCCACTTCCCATCAGAGCTCATGAGCATTTAAATGAAATCTGTATTAGTTCTGTTGATAGTGAGCCATAATGATGATTATGTAGCAACTCATTGTGAAAACTAGTGATAAAAATTTCCTGAGGCCATTCACTTGATAATAAGCACAATATTATTTGCCAATGACATAATTTCCTCCAGAAAGCAACTTTGAGAAGATAAAAGGTTTCTGAAAGTTTGTGGCTCGGTATACTTGGAGGGTTTCATTAAGCATTGCATTACATTTATATCTCTGTTGTGACATACAAAATTTTCATCGATTAAGTTATATTTTTTATTAATTGATGTGATCTTAGTTAAAGCATTTTATATAACCATAATCTTCATAAGGTGCGCATTTCATCCGATCCATTTTTTCCATGTTCTGTTCTAAACCCTATCAATTCATTTTTTTCCACTGGGCTTTAATTTGCATGCTTGAATTTAAGTAAAAATTTGAAGCTAAGATGATTGTTACAATTTTTTGCTGCACATTTTTGCTCAAACTTCTTTTACTCATGATACAAGGAATGAACCATAATGGCTTTACGGCAATACTTTGTGGCTAAATAACTTGTTTACTCCGAGCAGGGTCCTCACTCTGACTTTTCTGGACCAACTTCTGGCACAACTGCTTGTGTAGCAATTGTAAGAAACAACCAACTTGTTGTTGCAAATGCTGGTGATTCTCGATGTGTGATATCTCGAAAAGGCCAGGTACTTTTCAATTAACAGAGAGAGAGAGAACTTACCGTCTTTAATATCTGTTTAAAATGATGCCTAGATGATCTTCAGCTTTAGTTTGCAGTTTGTGAGACCACTGATATTAAAATGTTAGTTTGAGTTTAACTATTGCATTCAGGAACATACACATACAAATATTTACCTACTGTGGTTCTATCATGGTACAATGCAGAAACCTTAAACACTTCTCAATTGGATTTAAAGGGACTTTCTTGATGCAGGCATATAATCTGTCTAGAGACCATAAACCTGATCTTGAGGCTGAGAAAGAAAGGATTTTAAAAGCTGGTGGCTTCATACATGCAGGACGGGTCAATGGCAGTTTAAATCTTGCAAGGGCTATAGGTAGACATGATTATTTGATCTCCTTAATAACATTTATGGTCCTCATAATTAGTTTGTTCAAGGTCTGACACCGTTTATCTTAGCCCTCTTCTCCTATGTTGTGAAACAAGAGTTCTGGACTCTAATCCATTATTTCGCCCAGCAATGCATCTAGATATCAGAAAATACAACAGTAGCAGTGTTTCTTCCCATAATTGGAAGCTAGGTCCCTGCCCTAAAAAGGTTGAATGAGTCTATGCCCGGGCATTTGTTTTTTGGCTTGTTTCATGTAACTACTCTCATAGGTTATAAGAGCAGAAACCTGCATATGAACCTTCATTCACCACCGAGAAGGAAAGAGAGATAGAACTTTAGACTCTTTTTAATTCTTCATGGTTTTCTAACCTTTAGAGTTCCTTTGTATGTACCTCAGGAGATATGGAGTTCAAGCAGAACAAGTTTTTACCTGCTGAGAAGCAAATTGTAACAGCAAATCCAGATATTAACACGGTGCGGAAATCATCTTTTTACACTGTGTAATTGAACAAATCATTTTCTTAGATATAGGTCTCGATAATTATCCCTTATTTTCCCCTTAATAGTTTTTATTGCTATTGCTCATTCAATTAGGTTGAACTTTGCGATGATGATGATTTTATTGTGCTTGCATGCGATGGAGTATGGTATGTATCAAATGCTTCCCTTTTTAATATGGTTCACTGCACTGTGTTCAGAACTTTTTATATCCTTAATGTATTTGCCATGGAAGAAAGTATATTCGGATCATCTTCCAAAGAGATTATTATGAAGGAAAGGAATTAGTAGAAAAAGTAAGCTATCATGGTTTCTCCAAGTGAAGCATATTATATTCGTAGGCAACATTAGTAGTTTCAGAAACGATCTACATATCTCTTATAATTGTTTGCAATATACTTGCAGCTACTATCTGAAGAGATATGAATGTATGGACAATCTGCAATGATAATATCCTCTCGTTTAAGATATTGTGAAGTCCTCTGTTGCTGAAATTGGATTACTACTATTGTTGATTGTTTCAGGGATTGCATGTCTAGTCAGCAACTAGTAGATTACATCCATGAACAGCTAAGCACGGTATGTGCAATTTTAACTTTTTAGTAGGATCTTGATAGAAATGGTTGAACCCTACGCAACTGTACATTTTCAAATTTCCAACATTCTCAAAAAAATGCAGGAAAGCAAGCTTTCTGTGGTGTGTGAGAGAGTACTTGATAGGTGCTTGGCGCCGTCAACAGCAAGTGGGGAGGGATGTGACAACATGACAATGATCTTGGTGCAGTTTAAGAAACCCATCAAGTCCAATGCCTCTGCAAATGGACAATGCTCACAGTCAAAGCTTACTGAAACTGAATCCAAGGGAGAGGATGTTGTTGAGCTGAAAACTTAGCATGCTCATGTCTAGGAGGGGGGTGTTACGAATGCTGCCCTGTGGCTGGAAGAAAATTTGTATGGTCTGATATGTAAGGCTAATGGATGAAACACCAACACGATTTGCTTGTTTTATCCTTTTTTTTTTTTGGTGCTAATTTTGAGTGTGGAACTACAATCTGTAGCATGTACAGGTTTTTCACTTTCCAATCCTTTTGCCCTCTGTTATACCTATGATTTCTCATCAATTGCCTCTCGTTCTGGGCCAAGAGAGGAAGAAAACTCCATTTTCTCCAAATCTATATTGGTGGGTGGGACAATGCATGACAAATTCTATCCGTTGTGATAATTTTATGGCGTACCAACGTGAGACCAGGTAAAAAAATTCATGAAAGTGCGTGTGCATGTATAAACGTATTATGAATTTTTCATTAGATGTTTATGATTTAGATAGATAATCAGGTCTCATTTACTTATTTTGAGTACAACATACTCCTGCCTTTTATCATCTCTCAATTCACAATGCTGACTGATATTAGAAAGCACTTTCCAGATAGATAATCATGTCTCTTAGACAGACACAGTCCTTAATTATCACTAATCTCATCAAACAGTAATGGCAAGCAAAGCAATTCGTATTCATCTTTTGGGCTAGGGAAAACAAAACATAAGATAGGGCTAAAGTTGTATGTTAAATCTTGACGTTTGCATCGGAATACAAGTTAAAACCATATGTTTCGGAGTGTTCAATTTAAACTCTACGTTTACAGAACATTCTAAACAAACCGTATGAGAATGAAACTTTTAATGGAAGTTACTTTCCGTTAGTTAAATAACGTGACCCTTTTTTTTAAAAATAATTTTATGCACATCAATGAGACCCAACACTTGCCGGCGTGGCTTCATGTATTGAAAATAAGACTGGGTCTCAAGTTTTCAAAACTCACCATTTCTCCATTCAAAATCCCTAAATCACAAATTCCGTAAATCCCTAACTTCAAACATTTGTAGATTACACAAAATCCTTAAATCCTTAACTTCAAATGTTTGTAGAAATCCCTAACTCTCACTTCATTCAAATGTTTGCAGAAATCTCGCTCGCTCTTCTAAAAGTTCAATCACAACAATAGGAAGCTCAATCGCAGCAGCACGTTCCTGTCACCTTCTGCACACATTTGTCAAATTTTTTGGAAACAACATAGGGACAATACATTGTGGTAGGTCCATTCTTTTGACTGACCTTTAGTTTATATTTATTATATATTGTGGTTGCTTATTCCTTATTCCTTTTATGACTCTTTTGTTTGGTTTTTTGTTTATGTTTATTGTATGTTGTAATCCTCTATCTTGGACCTAAGCCCAAAATATTTGTTGAGTTGCTCTATGTATGCTGTGGTCCCCTATTCCATTATGTAGTTGTAAGGATTTCTTGTCGGCAATGAATGAGTTAGTAAGGATAAAAGTATAGTTATACAAAATTAAATTTCCTTTGATCATTAAGAACAAACTAACTAAATATTAACACAAATTTGCAAAGTTAAACTACGCAGGGGGAAATCAATTTATTACTCTCTTTAATACTTTTATGGTATTGATCTTCATCTAGTCAAATTATACCTCCATTTGTGACTTGTTTTGGACTCATTTCATCGATGCTTTGTTGGCACTCATTTAAGTGAGTTGATTATTCTTCTCTTTTTTGTATGAGTTAAGAAGTAGTATAATTTAGAGGTGGAACCACCTAATCAAGTTTATCCCTTAACTACAAGATGAGTATTCTTTTCCTTTAGTGGACTAATGAAAATCCCCCTTTCAAGAGAAACCAAAATTGCTGGATATTATTATGAAACTTGAAAAGGTGGAGAGGTGGGTTTAGATGTTAGCCATCAAAACCAGAGCAACTTATTGTTCTTTTTTTTTTTATCTCAGTTAATTATAAATTTGCAATTTAAGTTACAAATCCTTTAGTTTGTAGGAGTTAAAATATGTAAACAATTTGTTTAATATATACACAACAATTAATTGTACATAGATAATATATCAACAACTTAAACTTTATAACTTTAGTATGCTTAAGCATGACACCTTGATAGTGGTGGCATTTCTTAAAGTGTATATAGACTGTCATTAGTCACACGCATGCACGAAGTGAACATGCCTATCTCATGAATTAATTCTTTGATGAGAGGTTCATTTATGAGTATTTTGTTTAATATCTCTAGAATAAGAGGTTCATTTATAAGTATTTTTTAATATATTGACAATGATGAGAAGTTTATTTAATCATTCAACATGAACTTGATTTATGCATTTGTATATAACTTAACATATTTGTGTTTATGCATAATTTTAGATGCCTAAATTAAAAGTTAATATAAGATAATTAATCTACTTTCTTTTAAGTTTAATCTATAGTGTTAATGATTTGGCTATATTCAAGTGTATTTTCCTTTTGATTTAGCTATAATTATTTCCCCTTACTTGTGAACAAGTGTGTGATGGCCTAATTTCGTAGTATAAGGCTATTTTATGATGGAAAGTTCGTAGTAGAATTGGAGTTGAAAGATGTTAACTAGCAAACAAATGTTTTTGATAGAGTAGAGCTTGATTATATTAGTTATAGGTAACTATATGAGACAAAGAAGGAGTTAGGATATCTTCAAATGCACAAGATCTATTGCAGTGTACCTAATTTTAAATTTAATTAGTCGTTAAGATTTATTGAATTAAATCAAAGTTGTCTATGGCTCATTAGCCTTGTGAAAATCTACCAAATGATTTATATTTATGTAACTCATTTGTTAGACACCCTAATCCTTGCACTTGAGATATTGCCTATAATTGGAGAAGAGGATGGAGATAGCGAGGGTGAAAAGTGAAGTTATGGTATTAGGGTACACGATGTTGATGATGAACATGTTGAGGAAGCTAGTGTAGTTGGTGAAGTAGTAAGTGAAGGAGTTAACAAAGGACTGGTGTAGGAGTTAGTGAAGGAGTTGGTGAAAGAATTGATGGAGTTAGTGTAAGAGTTAATGAAGGAGTTGATGTAGGATTTGATTAAGAGCTGGATGATGATGTAGGATTTGATTAAGAGCTGGATGATCATGACAGAGACCAGGACAAGGGTTTTATACAAGTTGGTGATCTTAATGACAACCAACTAGTTGAAATTGACTCAATTGATTGTGGTAGTTTTATTAATAGTGATGAAATTTAAGCGGAGAAGAGCCTAGTAATCCATTGTGGAGACCTAGTACTAGTAGGCATAATCAGTTTGATGTGGTAGTATATTGGATACTGGAAATGGAGTTTGGATCAACTAAAGAATTTAGAGATTTTATTATGGATTTTGTAGTACCAAAGGATACAGTGTCGAGTTTAACAAAATGAAAGTCATGAGATCAAATTTAGATGTATTGAAGGATGCTCATGAAAGTTGCATGTTAGTTGTGACAAGAATGAATAGTGCTTCAAATTGAGGACGTACAATCCTGAGCATAGTTGTTTTGCTACCAACAAACCTAAATTGATTTCAGATAAGTTCCGCATGAGTAATTTTAGGGAAAGAATTGAAAAGCCTAGTATCTCAATGGGAAAGATGGTTAAAGAATACAAAGAAAAACTTAATGTATTTGTTAACTTAAGCATATGTAAAGCGAAAAAGAGGACGTCGAGAAAAGAGAGGAAAACTGATTATGCAAATGAATATGCCAAGCTACAAGGATATGTACATTAGTTGAGGATTAGTAATCCAAGATCAATAGTAGAATTACAGCTAGCAAGGAATGAAGAAACTTATATGTTACAGGTATATAAAATTGTTTTTATACATATCATCGATAATTATATTTGTTCATTTATTCATATTTCTTTATCTCTTTTGTGTAGTTCAAAAGATTATACATTTGTTTTGATGCCATAAAAAGAGGATGGAGGCATTTGACGCTAATTTTTTATATTGATGGTTGCTTTCTAAAGACAGAATTCCAATGTCAACTATTAAGTACAGATGGGAGGGATGGTGATGGAGGGATGAATCCATTCGCATGGGCTATTGTGGAGGTAGAGAATACTAATTCTTGGATATGGTTTGTGAATATGTTGGCTTCTGACTTAGAATTGGATAGTGGTAAAGGGATTACAGTTATATCATATATGCAAAAGGTATTTTATTCTTCATATATTTATAATTTATTGTTATACAAATTTTATATTTACTTAACCTTTTCTATTGTTATAGGGATTTATTAGGGATATAGAAGAGACATTGCTATACATCACTCATCATATGTGTGTTATACACATATACTATAATTAGCATATGAATTGAAAGGGAAAGGATTTGTGAAAGTAGTTTTGAAATTTTACATAGTCAACTTATGTAAAAGATTTTAACAAGCAGCTGAAAAGATTGGATAAAATAAAATCTGGATGTGCATCAACATTCCTTGAATATCCTAATAAGAGGTGGGTAAGAAGCTACCAATCTTCTAAATCAGAATGCCCAATTTTTGACAACAATATGAGTGGAGCTTTTAATAGGTGGATCTTTACTGACAAGAGATAAGTCAATTATCAGTATGCTTGAAACCATTAGAATAATGGTGATGAAGATGCATACAGATAAGAGAGAATTTTTGCATTCTTAAAAGTCAATTATTATACCAAGGATTATGAAGAAATTGGAGAAGAATAAGAATGACGCAATGCAGTGAAAAATAGTTTGAAATAGAGCTGGAACATATGAAGTGTCTAAGGGTGATGGCAAGCATATTGTAAGGATTAATAAACTAATCATGTAATTGTCAGGGATAGGAGCTTTATGCATATCTTTGTAAGCATGCTATAAGTGTTGTTCACCATTCACAGCAACGGGTAGAGGCATTTATAGATGAATGCTACAAGAAGTCTAAATTCCTCGCATTGTATGATCATGTATTGCAATTTATTAGGGTGCAATTTTTTGGCCTACTGTTGATACAAAAGTAATAAACTCACCACCCAAAAGTGTCATGTCATGAAGACCTAAAAAAACTAAAAGGAGAGGAACAAATAAGCCTAATAAGTTGAAAAATCTAAACTTTGAAAAATCCAAACAAATTAACATGAAAGGGTTAAGTACAAAAATGTAAAAAAAATGTGGCAATTTGGGCCATAATACCAAAAAATGTAAAAATGAAGGCTTAACTCAACCTACTCAGCAATCTCTATAGGTATAAAACATTTTTTACCATAATGCCAGAAAAATGTAAGAATGAAGGATCAACTCAACATACTCAACAATCTCCAAAAGTACAAAACATTCTTTGATTATCAAACCTTATTTTGATTACTATGTTTTGCTTCATATATGGAAAGATATTTATGACATTCTTTGATTACCAAACTCACATTGATATTTATTTCATATTTATTAGGTCATTGCTGAGGTCTCTTCACAAATGTTTAGTTATAATACAACTGAACAACTTGTCATACCAAGTCAAACACAACAATAATGTGAGTATATGAGCATTCATCACATTGTTGATAACTTTCATAAATAAATATTTTTAATGACATATGTGTTTGTAGGTTCCTAACTCTTCATATAATAGTAAATAAAAGTATAGAGAAGTTGACCCACCTGTATTCAAGCTATTTTTTGAACCAAGAGGTCTAAGGTTCTAAGGACAACCTAGCATCACTTCCCAACAATTAAAAACTTAAGCAATGAGGAGGAGAGCACCATCGAATCAACCAGTACATGATTAACCCTCTAGGTCATGTGTAAATAAAGGAAGCAATGTGATTAATTCCCAAACTATACATTAATGTTATCTATGTGTTATTGGAACTTTAGTTATTGGATCCAATCACTTTTATATATGGATGGATAGATCCAATTACTTTTATATATGGATGGATAGATGTGCTGGTGCAATTAGTTATTTATATACTGCTCCAATTATTTATTATGATATAATCACTTTTGTATGTACTTATTGAAGATTTTTACAACTATTAATTAGGCATCTTCATGAATAATAAAGAAATAAAGACAAAGCACAATATATTACAAGTTAGTTCTACTAAGGGTTTTTTTCATTCATCATAATTCAAATTTTAAACAAATTATTATAATTTAGTTGCACTTGCCCACAACAAACCATATTATAGCAATCACCATAAGCACAAAAAACCTTATTATGATAATCATTAAAATAAATTTCAACTTATTTTTCTCTTTTGTCAACAAAATAACTTCTTCTTTCATTAGCTTTATTTGCTCTTCAATTTCTAACATTGTACGTGATTCAATAGTTATTCTTTAAACCGCCCCTTTCA
>JANIHZ010000008.1:22416358-22426915 GCA_027478365.1 Erythroxylum rufum
GAAATGAAATTAACTTCTTCTTTTTCTCAATATGCAATACGGACTATACTTTAAACACATTTTTAATTTTAAATACATATTCAATCATATTACAAAGTAGATATACTTTAAATGATATTAATGTGTTATTTTATTGCAATTTTTTATTTTTAGTATAAAAATGTAAACTTCGCTCGTTAATCTTATTATGCAGAATATGAATGATATTAACCTTTCCTAATTGTATTAATTTTACAACAAATTGACCATTTATTCTTCCTCTCCGTCCCCTCGAAGCCCTAGCAGCTGTCTCCAGACGCTGAAAACTTCGCCTGCGACCAAAAATCTCCTTCTTTTATCAACTCTGTGTCATTACTCAGTTTCTGGATACCTAAGTATATTTCAAAATATAGAATCTTTATCGAGTTTCAGTGTTTTTGAAGAAAGTGAAAATGGTGGAAACAGAAAGCAGCGAATTTGTGCCAGAATCGGTGTTGGACCCAGTCAAGAGAACAGTAGCCAACTTAGAGCAAGTAGAGATTCATTTGCTCCAGTTCTTGTCTGTCTGTGACCGAGATAGCTTAGCTGAATTGCCTCCTCTTCAACGTGCCCAGTCTCTGTTTTTGCTTGCCAAGGCTACTTGTACCCTTTTTTGTTGTACGTTTAATCCTTATTGCTTATTTGGGCGTAGTGTTCCGTAAGTTTGGAATTTGATTGATGATATATTGTTGGCTTTTTGTGGCTTGCTTGCTTGACTTCAATTCAATTTTGTTGATTTTCAGTGAGATTGAGAAGTAGTGGAATTGACCCAGATGATCATCCCATTAAGTCAGAACTTGTATATTTTCATTCTCCTTTTCTTTTAGTTTAAAGTTTTAACTTTAATTCTGGGTTTGGTTCTGTTTAGACTGTTTTTGATTTTGGGTATTGGGATATGTATCTACTGTTTCGGGACCTCTAAGTTAATGCAGATAATGTTTTACTCCGTATTTCTGTCTTGGCTTTGGTATTGCCTCTTCAATAATACTCGCTTTCCCAATTTGCAGGACAGATTGAGCTTGTATCAAGACAAGCTAGAACGATATTTGAATATGAGTAAAGGTGTCATTTGGCCCCCATCAAACACTGTCCTTTATGTTTCCCATATTTGAAAGCAATTATTCTCTTTAGATATATTGGACACTGACAATTTTAGACGGTTAAATGGGAGATAATTTAGTTTTTGGCAATACTTCATGCTTCTTGTGTTAACTTAAAGATTTTGAATTTGCACTTGAAGCACCATTGCATCCTTCAACCACCTTGAATTACAAGGCTGCTGCCCGTTTCATTGAACATTCTTTGCCTGACCTTACACCTGGTAAGTTGTCTACCAATTTTTTGCTTTTGGCATGATTATCTGTTTTTATGCTGATCTCAGTACAAATATCTTCATACCTCCAGAACAACGGAAGAGTATGAGGGAAATCAGCAAAGGAGAAGGTCCAAAGACGAAGTATTTGGAGAGAAGTGTCCAAAGAAAGAGAAAGTATCCATCATTTGAGGCCACGTCAGTTCAAACTGCTGCCAAAGAATTCCTTGAAAAAGCAGCCCGTGAACTTATTGGCGATAATACAGGTGGAGTTAAGGGACCTTTGCATATTATTTCATCGGACGAGGATAACTAGGCTGTGACTGACTTCTTGATGTAATATGGTATGACTCTATTCCATCTACTGAAGTTTCCGTATGTTTAGATTTGTAAGATTATTTTTAATTATTACACATTCATTTCTGTTTCTTTATTTGAAGAAATTGGAAAGTGTGAGTTTTTTCTAGTTGCCAAATGTGGATATGTGCTCGAAATCTGAATTGCTGCCGGTAGTTCGTAAGAGAGCTGATTTTACACCCACATTGTCATCATAATCACCATTGTCTTTATTATTACCAGTGAGAAATTTATGGAACTCTGCCCTCAGCACTCCCATTTCAGAAGGGAAAAAGAAACTTTGAAAGGAAAACGACGCCTGGCTCGTACTGGACTCTTCAACTGTTTCCAAGATAGACTTGATACCTTTTATGTTTCTCACACATCTTAGAAACCAGTACTTAATATTCCGCTTACCCACATTTAGGTTGTTAGAGAAACAGCTAGAAAATAAGTAAAATATGCATTATCTTCTTTCTTTTATAGATTTCATAATCAAATTGCCACAGAGATTCGAGTAATCTTAAACATATAGGCTCTAGCATATGCTTGTATTCTTTTTCTTCTACAAGATGGATGAGTGTCCAATTCAGCCGTTCTATGTATCCTGCCCTTAATTGTACAATGGGATTCTGGTGGACTCTGGAAAGCGTGTTTGTTGCGGATGATAATTTGGGGTGCTGTGAATTTCCTGACTGAATAAATTAGGTTGAACAATGCATTTTATAAATGCAAGGAAACAGATCTTGTTGCACAGCTCGTAATCGCTATTGAGACTGTTGGCATGAAGAATTTAAAGAGTGGCATCTTTTCCTCCTTGAACGAACGATATGGTTGTATGTTAAAAGATCCCATATACTTTTATGTTTGTGAAGGAATGAGTGATTGAGACAGTTGCATAAGAAAAGATAATAGATCCTCTCTAGGCTTGGCAGAACAGACTGGCCTCGGCTCATTAATTCGAGTTGTATTGCCTTCAACTTGAGTCCAGTTCTTTTGGGCTTTCAGACTGGGCTGAGCCCGGACCGGGCCTACCAAAATTAGTAAAAAAACTCAGTTTTTTATTTTCTCCTCCATTAAAACACAGGGCTTTTAAGGTTAACACTCTTTCTGCACATGTTTTATTTTTCCATCTGTGTTCTTGTTGTTTTCCCCTCTTTGCTCCTCCTCATAAACAGACAGATAATTTTCACTGTCACAGCTCATAAACATCGCCACGCGAACATGGATCGGGTAGGTTGAGTGCAGTCGGGTTTGAGAGTTGGGCGATTCAAGTTCAGGCAGTCCAAAGTTCGATCATTTGGTGGACTCAGATGATATGAGCCGAACAACACATGCAGTAATATTAATTAGACTTTGAAACAAAGGAAAATCTTAACTGGGTCGTAAGAAAAGGGAATGGCGTGGAATCCATCAAAGGTCTATACATGATTAAATCCGAGTTGGCTTAACTTTTCGGGCACAATTAACAAATTATTCATCGATCATTTTCAGCTGCTAAAGTTGACTTCTTCCTCAATTCAAGTTGATAAGCGCAAATGGTATTTCGATACCTGTGAACATTGAAATAACCGAGACTCCGGTGAAACAAACTAGGATCTGAAGTGAGTGACTGGTAATTGATAATCGCATCTAGCATGCCCGATTACAGCCTCAGAACGATTGACCACTACTTAGTTCTTCTCTGCGTAAACTCTCTGTGGTTACTACTGGTATTGCCTAATTTCATGCTCTTGCAGTGCGGTGTGTCTGTAGAATGAATAGTCTTGCTCGAAGAACGAAGAAACAAAATATTTCCCAATAAAAAGAGGATACAGCATTTAACGAATGAAACAAATGTACTCTCCTCAAACATATAATCAACCCTATAAAACGATATGCTAAGGAAAACCCAAATCAAAATTGAAACAATCCCCAAAGCAGAACACCAAGTGCCATTATCATGGCACCACCTCTCAAGGTTTCAGCACTGCTGGTCGGAGCAACGGCAGGATTCCCAAAAGGATAAGAAGGAGAAGGCGCCGGAGAAAAGGCAGTGTGCCTATGCCTGGGAGAAATAACCACAACAATCAACTTTTGGCCCTTTCCACAGTGACCCTCTGCTCCGCTGATGAAGTAGAATGGCCCTGGTCTATCAAGCTTCACCTTTGTATTGTCATCCTTGTACTCTTGAATTGGACTTGTTGTGTTGCAGCTATCATAGGCATCCTTGGTCACTTCCAAGACCGAGTCCTTCTGACTATCATACTTCCACACTGAGACATTAAAAGGTATTGCAGAAGTGTGAGCCTAAGGGAATTTAAAACAAAGAACCGCGTAATGAGAGACTTACGAAGTGAGTCACCAACGACGAAACGTGCAGTCTGGGCCCATTGGGTTAGAGAATCAGATTGAGCAGAAGGGATTTTCCAAGCATCAGTTCTGCCACCAACCAATATGTCTCTAGCTTCTGAGAAGCCTAGGAGCAAAAACAGGAGCACCACCACAGAACAAGCTGCTAGAGATCTTCCAAGGCCTGCCATTGAACAAATGTGTTATGGAAGAGCAAAGTGTGAGAAGGATATGATTGGGTTGGGGAATATATATATACAGTGAGAAGGAGAAACTAGCCGTTGAAAAGGAGTTGTTGTGCGTCGTGAGTCGTGACCACCTGCCTTTGCCTGCCACTGTCAGTTTGTGTTGATTATGAAACAACGTCAATAAATAGACCCAACGGTCCGAATTTGGGTAAGGCATGAGTGGATGCTATTGTTGCTCTTTAACAGGTGCAGCCTCTGCATTTGATGATAGTACGAATGTCAGCTCCTTCTAAACACGTAAAGTTAAAACTCTGCTGTAAAACTTTGTTGGAATGCTGTCTCCTCCTCTTTCTCGAAGAGTCTGAAACCTCTTGTATTAATGTTTCCATTTATTTAAATAACTAAGTCAAATTTTTTATTTTAAAACTGTTATTTATATTTTTTATTTTGGTAAGAATATTAGTCTATATCCCACCCAGCAGAAGATAAAGACGGTTTGTTTGTGCCGGACCCACCCAACAGAGAGAGTACAGACCGAAGCCTAAGACACTAGACTTCTCCACTTGTCCAAATGACGAGAGCCAGCGACATGCAACTTCAACGTGTCAAAGCACAAAGCCTCCCATACCTAACACCGCCCAAACGTGGCAAGATCGCCCGTAGTCGTCTATAACCTGCATGGAATTTGGAAGTAGGAGGGTGCAGAAAATGATGAGTGGAGGAAAAGAGCAGACACACACAAAATGAGTGCCGAAGAACTAAGAGCAGCTGGTGTGGAAGGATCCAAGAGGCCACCAGGCCACGACCCTGCCTGGTGGCCTACTTCACCAAAGACGCAAACTTCCGTTTAGCACCACCACCATGGCAGTCACCGGCTTCCTCATCACGGCGGCCATCGGGTACATGGTCTTGTACGCCAAGAAAAAGCCTGAAGCTACTGCCAAAGATGTGGCTAGGGTGGCTACCAATTCTGCTGATCCTAGGGGTACTCACCCCAGAAAGTAAAAATCTTTTTCTCTTTTATGTTTGTTTAATCTTGTGCTTTAAGGAATTGTGAAAAGAGTTTGGATCGATGTCTTCTCTTTTGCTTCTCATTCATTCTCCAGCCATTGATTTTCTTTTCCTACCACCGTCTTTAACGCCTTGGGCATAATAAAAGGTAACATCTAAAGATTTTAAAGTGCGACTTGGACATCTTATCTAATTCTTCCTCTTTGACTTGGAATTACAACTCACAAGTGAAGCCGATCCTGTTCCTCCAGCTCGATTAAACACAATCCTAGAGCTCAGGATTGGTAGTTTCACAACCAACTTAAATTCAGTACTTTAAGGAAAAGCAGCCAACTTAAATTCAGTTTCACAACCCAGAGCTTTCTAAATGCTCTTTCATCCGACACCGATACAGATACTTGCTTTGGCTACGCTTAGAGCTTCCATTTCGTAGACTAGACGAAAGGGCTTGTCAGCTTCCATTATTCCAAACACAAAAGATAAGTTATTTAATCTTTGCGTAGCAGAACAACCGTTGGGTCGTGTTAGGATGCATCTGGAACTTGCATATCCAGACCAAATCATACAATTAAATTCTACAATAAAGATTGTATTTAATGAGATCGGCTGGATAAACAGTAAATGCGGGCATTAAACAACAAAAGCAAGAGCGTGAAGCAACTTTCTTACAATCTACAAAATATTGGAAAAAGTAGATAGCAGGACTATAAAATAATTGGATTCATGCACTCTGTCTTAATTTGAAAAAAAGGGCAAAAACGTTTACAACCCATAATTATCTACCTTCCCCTCCTGTTGTAACGGTGAAGGAAATCATCTGTTAAAGACTTAATCGATCTTCACTGATGAATAGATGAGCCTTGTAAACCATAAACAAGCGTAGAAACCAATGGTACCAGTGAGCACGAAAAATGCATAAGACGCAATAAGCATATACCCGAAATACAAGACTGCAGAAACCAATTTGGTTATCTCGAGCTTTGTGAAGAAGTAGAATGTTGCATAAAGAAAGAGGTATAGGGCAGAAGAGCCCGAGGTCAGATATGCCCTCCACCACCAAAGGTAGTCCTCACTGCACAACTGAAAGTAACAGAGCACCACAGTAATTTCCGCACATGTGATAAGCAGGATTATGAACACAAGGAAGAGGAAGCCAAAGATGTAGTAGAATTGATTTAGCCAGATAGAGGTGAGGATGAAGAAGAGCTCAATGAAAACAGCTCCAAATGGAAGTATGCCTCCAATTAGAATCGAGAAGGCTGGGTTCATGTACCAAGGTTGCTCTGGGATCTGCCTCGGAATCTTGTTGGTCTTTACTGGATCCTCAATTGCTGGCTTCCTGAATCCAACATAACTTCCGCAGAAAACAAGTGGAACTGAAATTCCAAACCACAAGAACACCAATGCAAACATTGTCCCAAAAGGAACAGCTCCAGATGACTTCTGGCCCCATATAAGAGCATTTAGCACAAAAAAGATAGCAGATACGATCCCTGGGAAGATGAGAGCTGTCCTTAGAGCAATTTTCTTCCATTCTGTACCTTTAAACATTTTATACAGGCGAGCAGAGGCATACCCAGCAAAAAGCCCCATGAAAACCCATAACAAGAGCATGGCCGTCATAAGACCACCTCGGTTTGATGGGGAAAGGAATCCAAGAACAGCAAAGATCATGGTAACAAGGATCATCCCGAAAAACTGAACACCTGTACCAGCGTACACACACAACAAATCTGAATTTGATGGGGGTCTGAAAACATCACCATGTACAAGCTTCCATCCTGTCTCTTCTTGGGCTTCTTCCTGGGTCTCAAGCTCATTGTACCTGGATATATCACGGTAAAGCGTCCGCAGCATTATCATTGCCACCATACCCGAGAGGAACAGAACAATCATCAACGAATTGACTATTGAGAACCAATGAATTTGGTCATCACTCATCAAAAGATAAGCATCCCATCTGGACGCCCACTTCACACTACTCTCCTGAATGGTGGACAAGTAAAGTGAGACATTGATGAGAATAGAAAACAACAATAGACCAATGACTATACACGATAGTCCAAATACCACAAATTTAACTATATGTTCTACTTTGATGGGTGATAGAAAAATTTGATTGGTGGGGGTTATCTACCCAGAAGGATACATATAAACAAGAAATGCAGAAAGTTGCAAACAAAATATTTAAAATCATCTAAACTGCAATTGGTTGATGGTGGTTATCAATCTAGAAGGATACACATAAACAAAGAAAGCAGAAAGCTCCAAACAAAATGTTTAAAACCATAAGAACTGCAACTACGAGCAACATCTCACCTGGAAGTCAATATCATATGTAAAGATAACTTCATTCTTGTCTTCAACTTCTTGAGGGGTATTGGAATTAACAACTGTGTGCTTTGCATGCGGATCACAAGTAGTTAACCGGGTCTTCTCCTCCTTCCATTTCCCTTCATATTCATGCTTAACACTGCATATATCAAGTACTTGAATAGGTGACATAAAACTCCAAAGCGGAAAGGAAGGTCAAAGATTATATGAAACACGAATAGCTAACCTGAAAGGTTTAACTTCAAATCCAACAATCCTTGCAGAGTCAGTTTGCGAATCCTTGTGATATTTGACTGTGAATGATAAATGATTGTGGATGAAATACTTTTGCTCCTTGTTCTGCACATTAACAGATACAGTAGGTAAAAAGGTAAAACCCCAACGCAAAAGGCAAATATGGAGTACTAGGAAATGACATAATACCCCGCTGTACAGGCCTTTGAGCCCAACGTGATAACCAAGCTGATATACAGTAGGAGACTCCTGATCCAACCTCTGTATGGGAACTACAAGAGGAAGGTTATCTAGGATCCTGACACACACAGCAAAAAATCAATATATGAAGCACTCGTTACAACAATGAAAGAGAGACCAATGAGGCTGAATAAAGTACTTCATACATATTGACCCGATATTCGTCATCAATCTTCTCTTTGAACTCCTTGGCAGTTTTTGCATTAAGTGTAGCTCGGCAAACAATATTGCACATCTTTGGTTCCCTCATATTAAACTGTAGTTACATACATCAAAGACAATAAGAATAAAGTACGTCAAGAAAACCACGTACAATCATAGAGTCAATTGAAACTGACCACGTAGGGGGAATTTTCAATACGGTCACCACGAAGCACTTCCCCAAGATTCTCTGTGCTATCAACAATCTTGGATGGCTTACAATAAGGAAGAGAATAGTATGTGTAAGGAAGCTGTGTCTTTATGGATGTTAATTTGTTGACTTTAACCTTTAGCTCATCACCCTGCAACCAAGGAACTCATTCAATAAGCAATCAAATCGTATGAATCTCTCAGAGCAATTATTGTATAAAATCAAAATGGAACAATGGATAGGAAGAATACATCAAAAAGATAATTACCAAGAAAGAAAATGCTGTTGGAAAGACCTTTAGTACAACAAGGGAAATAATAAAAGAAATTTGTGCAAATTTCCCCAACCTGATATCGTCCCAATAGGAGATTTTTAAGCGTGTAAATACAAGTCTAGAAATTCATTGCTGTTGAGACCTAAGGTTCAAAATCCTAATGCCGCCATCATCGGGTACTGGAACCAGCATACCATGATCTAATCTAAAATTTCACGCAAATATATGACAAGAAACAGATACAGGCTAACGTAGTGACTATAACTTAACAGCTAATGCCTTCAATAAGATAAGTTCATATCTTAGGATCTTAGAAATCGAACCTAAAATAAGGTAAAGCCTCATAAGTCAGCAAAGTGAACGCCAGTTAATTTCCAGAAAAGCTTGCGATCCATCCAAACACAAACACTTTATCAATCCCTAAGTGAACGGACAAAATCCTAAGCGTATTGTCTGAGCTCTCCGACTAAACAAATTATTCTGGATCACCTCAGTATTGAACCGAAGGTGAATCACATATCTCAGATTCTGATTACAAAACCCCACCAGAGGACGAGATTTACGCTATAAGCAACAAATTTCCCTTCTTTACTCCACTTCTCACAACGCCAGAACAAAAGTAGTAAAAATAGGAAATGACTACCAAAATCAAAACCAGATCCAAACAATAGAAATAGAACAACTAGGAGCTCAAACACTAAGAAGGAAATGACCTTAAGGAAATCTTCGGGAGCGACGCCGGGAAGGTAGAAAGATTGGCCGGAGTGGACGAGGAAGAGGAAGAGTAGAGGGAGCAATGCAAAGACCGCCGTTGACGGAGGCGGAGATCTTCCGCGAGACGCCATCGCTCCAACGAGAATCAAAGAGAGAAAGAGATAGATCTGGAGGAGTGTGTTTCTTTCTTTTAATTGGCGGTTTGAAGGGAAGAATAGTACAGGAGAATGAGATGCAACAACATCAATACGGAGGAAAGAGGTCAGAGCAATTGAAAATGGGGATTAATTATTCTGGTCGGTCCTGATTTTGCCACGTAGCCATCTGGTGGTAGATCTCGGAGACAGGCCAGTCCCAGTCAGTCCCCTCCCTGGACTCAGCCACAATTTACATGCATTTGTATATTTTAAACTTTATTATTTTCTAATCCGTCGCCTTGAGGCGAGGGTCACGGAGTCGTTGTGTCGTATCTCACTCCTTTCGTGTTTTGCAATTTTCTTTCTTCTCGTGCTGGGCTGTCGGTGGAACTTTTACGGTACAGGAGAATAGCTATTCTGTTCCTACCTTATTCCTAGCATTTTATTAAAATTGTATTTGGTTCCTAACCAAATATAGAATAGCGAACCATCTGGAATACGTATTATTAAAATTTACAGAATAGGCAAAACTCATACGTAGTTATCTTTATCTATTCGTTTAATAGCAATTTGTTGACAACTTTTATCTTCTCAAGTTTAACCCTAACGAAACTCTTTCCTTCTTTGACGTCTTCACTTGTTCGAGCCTCCGTTCCGAGGCTTCTTCTCCAGTGTCGTGGGTTCGGTGGCTTTGGTGGGTGAACTGGTGGTTTTGGTGGGTATACAATCGGAGGGCTAACAATAGGCGGCTTTGGTGACTTTACAAGAGGCTTCGGTGGTGGAAGCATCGGTGGTTTTGGTGGCTTTACAGGAAGTTTTGGTGGTTTCTCCGGAGGAGGACACGGAGCAGTAGATGGTGGCTTAGGAAATGCTTTATGTGGAGGATGTACTATGATGGGAGGTTTGGGATGAACCAGTGGTTTCATCGATGGAGGGAAGGGTTTATAGGATGTTAGGATACAATGGGGTATTTGGGTGGATGATTATGTGGTCGATGTTACGGTGGATATCTCACCGGCGGTTTGAATTTGGGAGAAGGAGATGGGTATAATAATAATAATAATAAAGTTAATAAT
>JANIHZ010000008.1:22471373-22484694 GCA_027478365.1 Erythroxylum rufum
CATTTTAATTAATTATATTGTAATTAATTAAATTTTAATCCTTTATATTTTAATAATTAATAATTTATATTTTAATTAATTACATTTTAATTAATTATAGTTTAATTATATTTAATTAAAAATTAAAAAAATATTAGTGTTTGCGGGAATCAAATCCATTCCTCCCACACATAGGGGGTATGGACTATTACCTAAAACTGGGGTATAAAAAAACTATTCAATCAACTATAATAAATCACCAACCATTACCATTCATTCTTTTCCCATTGATTTATTCCCATACCCCTTAACTAAGCACCCCCCGACATTTTTCCATTTCATTAGCGATCTGGTTAGGTAATAAATTTGAGCTTTGCATCCTTTTAATTGACCTCACATTCACATGCCCAAATCTAGAGTGTCATAGGTCTATAGACTTGACAAGATAAGTAGAAGAAGTAGATGCATTCATTTCAACATCAAGTACAAATAAACCCCCATTACAAAACTCTTTATCAACAAAGTTGTCATTCTTAGTCAGAACTAGTTTATCAGAATCAAAGGTAAGTTTAACACCAGCATGGTTAAGTAATGCACCAGAAATCAAGTTTCTACGAACATCAGGAACAAATAAAACATTTTCTAAAGCCAAAAATTTTTTAGAAGTGAGTTTAAAATTGACCTTCCTAACTCCTTGGAATGGAACTTTACTGGAATTGCCCATGTACACAAACTCAATGTCGAAAGCATCATTTAACTCCTTGAACAGGTCCTTATTGGTGCAAATGTGGCCTGTGGCTCTTGTGTCAACAATCCACTCGACCAAGTTCCCAGCAAGGTTGACTTAGAACATCACAACAGTAATGACCTCCTCCTCATCACGACCAGCATCTTCGGCCACATTAGCTTGAGGCTTACCAAAACTCTTCTCGTTATCATGTTACCCCCTTATAGTTTCTTTCCCGAGCTGTCATTGTTTCTATCCTTAGTCCTTCCTCTTATGGTTGATTCTAGCTTAACAAAGAGCAGCAGGATGGCCTGGCTTATGGCACCACCAACAGTCACCATCAATCCTTTTGCGCTTAAACTGACCATGCTTGTTTTTGTTAAAAACCCATTGTGCCCACCATTCTTATTGAAGTTACCTGTATTTTTATGTTCAATAACATTAGCCTTAATACTAGGGACAAGGGTGAGTGATTTGACCTTATCCTGTGTATGGTTGCCATCCTCAATCTTTTATGTGCCCTATCAATTCTTCCAGCTTTATGTCCTTCTTCTTATGTCTCAATTGGTTTTTATACTCATTTCATAAGGCATTCAATTTTTCAATAAAAGCATTAGCTTGAAACAGTTCACACATATTCATACCCTCACTAAGGATTTCAACAACTAGGTTTTCATACTCATCTAATTGGTCCATAACAGGTTTATCATCAACAATAGTAAACTTTTACTACCTATCAACTACATATTTCTTTGTACCAGCATCATTAGTCTCATAATTAACTTCTAGGGCATACCAAATTTCCTTGGTAGTCTTGTACTTGCAATATGTCTCAAATAATGAGTTTATCATATGATTAAGAAACATTCCCTTAACGGTACGGTTATCCTTAGTTGTCTTAGGGTTGGTATTATCACTTGGAATATCTTGAAACAAAACATAATCAATTTCAAATTGTTGAAAGTAAAAAAGAATTTTCTCAGACCACCTTTTGAAGTTTCTCCCATCTTGTGGGTCTAATCTAGTTAAGTAAGGTATAATTCTTTAGGCTACAGTAATAGGGGCAGAACCTATGTGAAGAACAACAGGGGTAGAACTTACGTTGATTTCATTTGTAGATGAGATATTGAATCCAAAAACAGAGATAAATATTACCAAACTTAAACAAACAACAATAAGAATAGAATAATTTTTGACTTAGAACGTTATTGAAATAACAATAAGAATAAATTGGAACAACTTATCTAAACGCAAGGTATCGTAAAAACTACTTCCCTAAGTCGAAAATCCCCCCTTAACAATACAATAGGACAATAAAATCCGACCTTAGGGTAAATGCTTTCCCACCAGCTTCGGTGCATTCCAAATAGCGGAGTAGGAACTGTCTCTTATAATTAAGAAAAGCAAAAGAACTAAGAAAAGACCACATGTAAGTGCATTATATAGAGAAGAGAAGATGTGTGTCTGTGCTTTGGGAATGAGAGATGCATGTAGTGTATATCGGGAAAGAGGGGATGAAGTTATATATAAAGAAAAAGAATGTTATTGGGTAAAAAAAGTGGAGATCAGTAGCAGAAGCGAAGCTACAGCTAAGTGAGGGTGGGCAAATGCCTACCCTCAAAATTTTTTTTTAAAGAATATATATATGCTGTATGCATATAGAGGTTGCCTTCCTCACCTAAAAGAATGTCGTTGCCCAATGCCCATGGTGGATTTGTTTAGTTGCCCCCTTGAAACAAATTTCTGGCTTCGCCACTGATCAGTAGACATTTCAGGTAACATTATTAGGTAATAAAACTATATGAATTAAACCGAGTGAGTTTCAAAAAAATTTATGTCACACACGCGATGACGCCATGCCATGTCACAGCAGAGCTAAGCTGGTCGATGCGCACACACACATCTGTGTGTGATATCCATGCTCTCCTTGTGAGACTTAATTCAAAGTTTTACAAAACATTCTAGTATATAAAGTAGGTGAAATTTCCTTATTTTTTTTAATATGGAACACAAATTAAAAAAAGAGAGGGATGTTCTAAGTTTTGGAACAGAAAACATCAGAGTTGAGCAAAAATTGAGACTACAAATTTCTAACTTCTTGTCAACGCACAACGAAGAGTTTGTACGAATCAAATTATGAGTTGGCTTGAAACTCAAATGCTAAGCGAAGTTAATTTCTTAGCAGGCTTCGCCTGGTTAACCTCGCCGATGCGGCTCAAGAGCAGCCACTGGGGAGACGACAATTACAATGAAACAGTACACATGCTACGAGAAAAACAGTACACATTTTGATGGTTATCATTCTTCATTTTCACAAATAGAATGAGAGGGCAAGTAGTTAAATCATGTCAAGCTTTAACAGCATAAAACCTGGAGAGAATGTCTGGATTTGAAAGAAAAATAAAAGACACTGGACTTACTCTAAAGACGCATCAAAGAATGGTCCCTTGCAGAAGGCTTTGCCTAGTTAAAGCCCATCCAATCCAAACAATACCACCTATCATTATAAATAAATAAGCTTTTTCTGGGTCCCCCGTCATCATTAATTTATGATGCGTTGCTCTTCACGCCTAAACCCTAAGTCCACTCATGGGGACGGAAAGGATGATTGTATTTGCGACTATGCCAACTCCACAACCATGGGCATCATTTTACAGTCACTGCTTATGCCCAAGGCTTTAAAGTTCCAAATAATTATTTTTAGATCATATCATCATAAACATTTTATTCAATTACGGGATTAGGAGGCATAACATGTGGCAAGTGTTGCTTATCTACCAGACATGTAAAAAGCTATAGTGAGACCCAGATATGAATAATCACCTTTAGGAGATTGATTAATCAATTAAACGACCTGGCTAATAGCTTTGAAGAGAAAAGAGAGAAGAAGAAAGAAAAATGTGAGACTACCCTACAATCTAAATAGGTAGAATTGAGGGAAGGTACATTAGTAGTTGAGTTGGATAATTATGGTACGAGGCTGTAAAGGATGTCGTCTGAAAAGGGCATTAAATGGTCCAATTTTTTAATGCATGGCTGCAATCAAGAGGCATATTATCAATTCAACAACTACAATCTACTACTATTAATTATTGGTTGCTACTGCCTTCCAACTTCTACCTATGCCTGCCCTTGGCTTTCACCCCTACCTAGCTTTGGGTTGTTGCCAGGTCACATTTATACTAATGAATTTTATATTAATTAATTAATTATATAAAGACAACTCACTCTGACCATAACAGAACAGAAGTGACTAAAAACGTGGTTTGTTTGACTGAATTTATTGGTTTTTATTTTTATTATATAAAAATTATAAAAACTATGAAATTTGTTATTGATTAAATATATTATTAATTACTTAATATTAATTATGATTTAGTTTAATTTTTAATTTATTTAATCAATATATTTCAAATTTAAAATATTTGTTTGAGAAATAATTTTCAATATCAAATATTTAATTCTAAATATTGAAATTAGTTTTAAAACAATTAAAATATATGCTAATAAATAAACATTGTTGTATAAAATTTTAAATTAATTCTCTTTGAAAATAATAAAAGCTAAATTAAAAAATAAAAAACCAAAAATTATAATAAAAATGGACATAAAGTGTTTTTAAGGGCCTCAGGAAAATGTTAATATTTCTTAATGTTGTTAATGTTCTACAACCAGTCTACAGGTTATAGTTTAATGACATAATTATTTAAAGTTATTTTTTATTTCATATGTATTTGTTTAATTAAGTTATATATAAGAGAGTCTAAAATAATCATTTGATTATATAAATAATTGTTTGACTCGAGATCTTTAAAGTTTTTTTATGTAAATATTTTGCTATATTTTAATACTATTTACGACTTATTACAGTTAAGAGTAGTTCAATCGGTAGATATTAGATATAAAACTACATAAAAGTAGTTAAGTAATTTATACAAAATTTATCGTCCTAAAATAATTAGAAAGAATATCTCATTATTCTTAATTAGTAATTATTTAAGAAATTATTAGTCAAAGTGTAATTATACTTTGTAAAATAGTTTACAACTATCATTAACATAGTTAATTACCAATGGTGAAGAAGTAACATTATTAAATTCAAATAGAGAAAACATTAATTTCATATTCTTTATTTAATTAGAATATTGTATAATAAAAATTTTGAATTATACAAAACAATTATATATAAAAAGATTAGTCAGACTACTTTAATAGTTATAATGTTTTGTTAATTGTTAATGTTGATTTATGAATATAAATTATTTGATTATAATTTATCTAATTATAAATATAATTTTTGGTTATAATTTATACCTATCATTAACATATTTAAAAACATAATAGATCACGTACAAAGAATTTATTGAATATCAAAAATGTATTTTAATCAAGTTGAATTTAATTATAAAATTTGATAAATCTTATGATTAAATATTAGATATTTAATAAATAAATATTAATACTAAATATTGAATTTTGACTTAATTATAATTAGATTTTTATTTAATTAAATTACTAAAATGTATCAGCTTTATTATAAATAAACTTAAGTTTCGAAAAAGACCGTAGACTATTTGTAGATTTCTTTCGATATATATAAAGATATTGTTAGAAGTTAGTAACGCTGCATTTTATTACAATATTTAGGATGAGCTAATTTAAAAAATAATTAAAAAATAATAAGAAAATGATCTAATTTTACAACAAGGTATAAATAATAATTTATATTTTATTATATTCTATACGTCAATAATTATTATATTCGTTATGAGATTGAAGCTGGTTCTTGTTGGGCTTTGGCTTTCTAATTCAATTTTTGTTTATAACAAGTAATGGTAAGAAAAGAAGATCATCAACTTATTTTTAGGTGAATGAATCCCATCGTGGTTAAGCCATCCGTCTTAATCTTTCTGGGTTTTAGTTTGCTTTCGCAGAGTGGTCGTAGTTGTCCTCCTACTTTTAGCCAACGACGAAACAGAAAAATGGTTTAACATTTCTTGAAAATAGAAATGAATACAGACAGACAGAGAACAGAAAAAAGAAAAAGTCAAGTGTTGTTTTCTGATGGTTTCCTTTCCTCGGAGTATTTTGGTGGAAAATGAAAAAGAAAGGGTACAGTGAAGTATCCAGAGCCAGAGGAGAGGAGAGGCGAGGAGACAGACAGCTGCAACGTGAATGGCCATTGATCGCGTGCGGAGATAGGCATACGTACGTGAGAATAGGAGTATTACTATTAGGTTGGTAGGTGGGTAGGAAGGAAGGGTGCATCAGTATTATAGAGATTTGCGCCTACGGACGGAAAAGAGAAAGATGATTTTAATTGGGTGATTAAAGCAAAAGGCGGCCAATATTTATTCCCATCATTATTATGCTGCTCCTCTTCTTCCTCTTCATCTTCCTTTTGGCGTTTAGCTTCTGCTTTTTCTAGTGTTACTAATTACCTCTCTCTAATCCTACTTTGTTACTGTTATTTACTCTTTTTTTTTTTAAATTTATTTCCTCCCCAAACCAAATCTTAAATTTTCGGCTTCTGTGTATTGTGTTTCTCACATCCAAGTCACGCTTATTAAGCGTAACTCTCTCTCTCTCTCTCCCCCTCTTCCTCTCCCTCTCCACTTGCTTGCTTGCTTAGCCTACTCCATATTTTCTCTCTGCGATTGTCATAGTAGTAATAACTGCGTCATTTTGGGTCTCTGGCTTCTTTTTTCTTTTCTACATATGTATAAACAGAGTGCAGTCAAGTGATGTTATTATCAGGACCCGAACCCGATGGGAACAGCACGAAATCCCATAAATTTTGTGTAAGAAATGCAGATGTTGTCCTCGTGTTGTCTACGTGGTACAAGTTTAATGATGATCTCCTTGTAGCCTATTAGCATCCTAGCTTATCTCAGAGAGGTATTAGTGTATTACCCGCTCCCGAGTGTTGGGTTACTGGCTTCATAGAAGGAGAAAAGTCTCTACGTCCGCCGTCTTGCCCAGAAAAAGTTGGAAGCTTTGGTCTGACATGGGCTGTTCTCGTGGTGTACTTGAGTGAACAACGGTTGAAGTACTCTGGGTCTTTCTGGGGTTTGATCTTGTGAGCTAAAATGAAGTTTATGAAGCTGGGTTCCAAGCCTGATACTTTTCAAGCTGATGGGAAATCCATCAGGTGAGGCGTCTTGCATTCTCAAATCTTTTTTTATTTTTCTAAAATGAGGAATCTCAAAACTCCCTGCTCTGCTTTTAGCTCGTCCATATGGTGTTTCTTTTTCAAGTGCATAATAACGTGTAGTGATTGCTTGCTCTACTTTTGTGTCTGATCCTTTATTTATTTTTGGTATATTCTTTCTTTAGTTTGTTCATGCTTTTCTTTTTCTATATCACATCTTAGGTTTAGATATGCTAGTTTTTGAAACTTTTTCATTGAATTTCTGTTCTCTCTTTTATGTTGCTTTTATCCTGGACGTGTTTGTTAGACCTCGCCAGTTTTACACTTTGACCCCTCGATAACGCGACGTAACGTGTAAGAATGTTGGCATTCTGTTTTGCCTTGCTTTTCCAGCAGTGTTGTTAGGCCTACTATGACAAATTGAAAAGTTCACCATCTGTTCTGTTTCATTTGGCATTGAGTTAACGTCATGGATGCCTTCTTCTTCTTCTTCTTTTACCTTCTTGGCTTCTTGCCGCTATTATTACTACTTAGAGTAGGAAGTGGTCCAAGAAAGAGAAAGCAGGTACCGGGAAGATGGTCCTGCTATTCATTTTCTTTTTCCAATAACTTGGTGGTCCCAGTGCAGTAAAGTTTTGGAGGGTATGAGGGAGCTTGTTCGTCATCATGGTCAGCCGTGGATTCTAGTAACTTTACTCATTTGAATCTTTAAATGAAGATTAATGGTCCTTGTTGGTCCTAGTATATGCTCTCTTTCTGGCTAAGTTGCTTGATTTATAACGTGAAGT
This sequence comes from Erythroxylum rufum, assembly GCA_027478365.1. Lineage (NCBI taxonomy): Eukaryota > Viridiplantae > Streptophyta > Magnoliopsida > Malpighiales > Erythroxylaceae > Erythroxylum > Erythroxylum rufum. The sequence continues at coordinate 22,479,019 of JANIHZ010000008.1, forward strand.
AATTTATTCTCCGAAATTTATTTCTCATCCTTGACCGTGTGATTTAAACATCATCTTTACCTTGGTGTTTAATGCTTAATACTACATGGGATAAAACAGAGCTACGTTGATGGTTGCCTAGCGCATTATGTAAGCACGGACGATTCCTTTAAATAACTGGCATGTTTAATGTCATTGTTGTTTACTTTTGAGGACTGTTTTTTCGTTATTTAGGGATGCAAACACAGTTAATTGTAAGATTTGAGTTAAACTTGGTGGGATGAAGATGCTGTAAGCTGATATTGGCTCTCAAATCCTTATACACATTAGTTTGTGTATATTTGGGGGCTTGCTTGTGTTGTCGACATAATACAGCAGCCAGTTACAAAACTGACATGGTTTAGTTATATTGTGGGTTGTGGACCAACCATGGCTCATTCTTAGCTTACTTGTAACACAAGTCAGCTTGAGACGATAAGTCCTTGTGGACCATATCTTCACTGTTCATAACTAGAGATCTGATGACCGCAACGCAGTTAGTTATATGTACAAGAGTAAGACGGACTGACTAAGTGCTACTTTTTTCTGCAATTAGGAAAAATCATTCGTAATAGATCCTCAAAGTTACGAGGCCATTGTAGTTAACAATATTATTGTTGTTTGTCCTGACGTGACAGTGCCTCAAAAAAATTTTCTAGTGGTTTTTTGAAGCTCCATGCTAATGAGCCAACAGAATGTTTTTAAGGCTTACTGAACTTTTTGATAGAAATTTGATTACTATTTCCACATTATTTTCTTTTATGTGCTGCGTATTTTGTTTCAATGCATTTATTATGACCTCTTCACGCACTCAACTTGAGGTTGTCACTTCTTGTGAGCTTAGCATGGTAAATGTGTTTATGCAGGTACGTGTCTTCTGAACTGGTGACAGATGTTACAATAAACGTTGGTGAGGCCAAGTTTTACCTCCACAAGGTATGCTTCTAAAATTGTTTGCACTATATATGTATATACATGTATATATTACCTTATGTTATGTTATGTTATATTATCTTACATTATGTTATGTTATAACATGCCTGGTTGGATTGCTGTGTTTTGAATAAGGGCAAAATACTGATATCAGATTTTGAATTTTGCTATATCTGAATGAAATGCTATCACAGTAATATTATCAGGAACTTTTGGACCTAATGTTAGGACTAAATCATGGAGGTATAGCTAATATGTTTAATACAGTAAACAATTGCTTGCATATGTGGTTACTAAAGGAAATAATTATGGTTAAGCATCAAGTCTGTTACCCTGTGATTGCAAAAATTACTTCAAGCGTTTCTTTAGTGTCTTTTTGATTTTATATTCTCATGTAATAGTATTCCTTGAAGCTGGAATGAAGCAAAATAATTATGTGTGTACTTGGCCAGTATAAATTAACAAATCATACTTGATGTATATGACTGATTCCAAAAGCTGTTGATGAACAGGGAATGCATTCTAAATATTTTAGTAGAACAAAGCAGGTCATGCAAATTTTTAGTTTCCCTTTGTAGTTTGGGTAGGTCATTTTCTGTCTTCCTAATTGCCGGTAAAGTTCTGTAGTTCAAACACCAAACTGAGATATCCTGGTATGTTAATTGGATTTATTTCTTAAGAGTGATTACTACTTCTTAAATGCTATGAACTATGTGGTTGTTGAATAGTTATGAAATGTCAATCTGATCACTAAAAGGATTATTTGTTATAAGTGCATGAAAGATGGAAGTTTTGTTTTGTTTTTTTCTTAATGTTAGCTTTTGTTCAATGTAGCGGGGACACAATGGATTTGTAGAATAACAACCCAAGACAGATTCAGTTAGGACTTCTTATCTTGCATTCCCAATTGCAATCTTTAGCAACCGCATAGTGGAATACATTGTAAAATGCTTGTTCAGCAAACACTACTGTGTTAGAATTATTTCTCTTTACACTTTCCTCCATTTCCTCTATCTTAATACTCTGTTTTATATACCTTTGCAGTTCCCTCTCTTGTCAAAGAGTAACTGCTTACAGAAGCTAGTATCGAAAGCCAATGAGGAGAATTGTGATGAAATAACTATTGGTGATTTTCCTGGTGGGCCAAAGGCGTTTGAAATTTGTGCAAAATTCTGCTATGGAATGACAGTTACTCTTAATGCTTATAATGTTGTGGCAGTTCGTTGTGCTGCTGAGTACCTTGAGATGAGTGAAGATATTGACCGAGGGAACCTCATTTTCAAGATTGAGGTATTTCTGAACTCTAGCATCTTCAGAAGCTGGAAGGATTCCATTATTGTTCTTCAAACTGCGAAATCTCTTCTGCCATGGTCTGAAGATCTTAAGATTGTTGGAAGGTGTATAGATTCCATTGCGTCTAAAACTTCTGTTGATCCTGCAAACATTACTTGGTCGTACACTTATAACCGGAAGCTGTCAGTGTCTGATAGAAAAGCAGCAGATGGAATGAAGTTAAGTCAGAGAATTCAATCTGTTCCAAAGGACTGGTGGGTTGAAGATGTATCGGAACTGGAGATTGATGTCTACAAGCGAGTGATTATTGCTGTCAAATCAAAGGGAAGAATGGATAGTACGGTGATTGGGGAGGCATTAGAAACTTATGCAGTCCGGTGGTTGCCTAATTTATATGATGGTTTGGTAGCTGATACTCATTCCTGGAGGTATAAGTATATTGTTGAAACGCTAGTTTGTTTATTGCCTTCAGACAAGCATTTTGGTTGTACATGTGGTTTCTTACTGAAGTTGTTAAGATTTGCCATTTTGGTTGGAGTAGATGATACACTTAGAGAGAATTTGGTTGACAGGATCGGTGTTAAATTGCATGAAGCCTCTGTTAAAGATTTATTAATCCCAGCACAGTCACCTCAAACCACATTATATGATGTGGAATTGGTTCAGTGCTTTGTGAATCGTAATGTGATGCATGAAAAGTATGTTCACTGTTTGACTATTGAGAACAGTGAGGAGACTGAAGATTTTGTTTTAGGGCCTGAGCGTGGATCCTTATTAGATGTTGGTAGATTGATTGATGGATATCTTGTTGAAATTGCTCATGATCCAAATCTCAGCCTTTCCAGCTTTATGGACTTGTCAAAGTCCATTCCTGATTCTGCAAGACCAATTCATGATGGATTTTACAAAGCTATTAACATCTTCTTGCAGGTATACTTTTGCTGTCTTTAACATCTTATCTCATTTTGATTTGCTTTGATGCTGTCACCAAGTTTGAGCATTTCAAGTATCTACAGAGGAAAGAAATAAGTAATCATGTACTTGTGAGCACACAACAAAAACTTACTCGGAAATACTTCTTTACCTCATTGTACGGTCTTGCTGATGCTTTAACGCCACTGTTAAAATTATGATGCAACTCTTTTAGAATCTCAATTAGAAACAAATTGGAAATAACGTGATTGTCACCTGTTAAAATTTATGGTTTGTGTTAGTGGACTAGCTTGAAGATTGATGGGGGCAAGTGAGAGTTGGGATACGTGAAGAACATTTTGGTCTAGCATGTTGTCATTCATGCAGCACTAGTGGTCTTTCCATTATCTCCTCCTGGACAGTTCATTTATTATTATTATTATTTTGTCTTTGTGCAATTTACTTCCTATGATTGTGGAGATATCTTGAGCACACGCTTCATGTACTGGAGCCATTTGATTATTTACTGATGGGTTATTGTGGATTCAGGAGCATCCCAACTTGACAAAGAGTGAAAGAAAGGTGGTCTCTGGTTTGATTGACGTCAAAAGACTGACAACAGATGCATGCATGCATGCGGCACAAAATGAAATGCTCCCACTACGCGTTATAGTTCAAGTTCTCTTTTTTGAGCAGCTTAGAGTTGCTGGCCTAAACAAAAACGCGCACAATGCTTCAAACACAACAAACAGAGATGAAGAATGGGAGAAGGCAGCAGCAGATGATTGTAAATCTCTCGAGAAACAGTTGAGTCACGCGAAGATAAATGACGAAGAAGTACCCAAAAATGCAAAACTGACAAAGAAAGGCAGCAAAAACCACAGAAGTGGTATACAATTACTTCCATCTCGTTCCAAGAGGATATTTGACAAGTTGTGGGCTGTTGGTAAAGTGAATGGAGAGAATAGAAGCTCAGAGACTTCAGGAAGTTCTCAGAGTCCAACTTCAATGATTCCTGGGGACACCAAGTCCGCTGGTTCTTCTTCAAGACACAGGAGGTACTCCATTTCTTGAAGAAGGAATTGCAAGCCTCGTACCAGTGAAGAGGGAAAAACGAGAAAGAAAAAGTAAATGGTAAACCTATGTGGAAAACTTTGACAACATTTGTTCAATTGTAAAGAGTGGTAGGGCGTATTCTTGTAGTTGATGATGTTGGTTTTATATATTGATCTCTATTCAGTTTGGAGTGTCTCTTCTAATTTTTTTAGTTTTCTAACATCTAATGTTTCAAATTGTAAGAAATATCTATCATCTATATACGAAAAGCAATTAAATGACGGGGCTTTAAGTTGGGTTAGTGCGAGAGTCAGCCTTTTGACCGTCATCTTCAGGAGACTCTATAGCCAGGCTTAGATGTTTGATTGGGGCTTATGGCCCGCCCGTTGAGCAGTTGTCCTTGTTTGCTAATTCCTGGTCTATACTTTGTACCTTTCAAACATTTGATGAAGATGGAGAGCAAAACGGAGGATCTTAGGATCAAGAGCTACCTCATCGAAAATTCCTACACCCTAATCCTTCAAAGAATTTAGAATCGCATTAAGATACGCATAGCTGGTCATTGTCCTTCGAAGAAGATCACTGGACTAATATATGCACAGCTGGTCGACTATGACAATTCACCAATCTTCGATCAAGCACATCGACAAGTATATGAAGCATGAAATAAAAAGATGGAGGTAATACTGGTGATACAACTTCAGAATCAAATTCTCCACATTTCAATTGTGAAACATGAAAGGTAGGGTGAATCCTACTGTCAGCTGATAAATCAGGTATATATGCTACTGACCCTATTCTCCAAAGAATTTTGAAAGGGCTATAGAACGAAGCTGATAACTTCTGTGAAATGCGTTTTTTAACGCTTTGTTGACGATAAGGTTGTAACTTCAAATAGACGAAATCTCCCACCGCAAAAGTTCTATTCGTTCGACATTTATCAACAATTTGTTTCATTCAATTTTGTGCTCCATCTAAATGAAATCTCAGAATACCCACCATTGCTTCTTTATCTATTAAAACTTGATCAATTGCTAAGACAAAAGAATCACCTGTGAAGTATAGAGTGTATAGGAAGATGAAAACCATAGACTGCTTAGAAAGGAGTAACATTATCGACGAGTGAAATGTTGTGTTATACCACCATTCAGCTAATGACAACCATTGAATCCAATTTGTTGGATAGTCGGAAGTTATACACCAAAGATAAATTTAAGTGGTATGATTGAGAACTTCTATTTGCCTGTCACTTTGATGATGATAAATCATCAAGAATTGTAGTTTTACATAGTATTCCACAAATAATAGTTAGTGACAGAGATGCAATCTTCATTTGCCCGTCACTTTGATGATGATTAATCATCGAGAATTGTAGTTTTACACCTTGCAAACAAAACGACTCTCTTCAAAAATTACTTATGAAGATTGCATCTCTGTCACTAACTATTATTTGTGGAATACTAT
>JANIHZ010000008.1:22514273-22526411 GCA_027478365.1 Erythroxylum rufum
ACTTTATAGTATATGTCTGACAAAGACAGATACTCATCAGGGCTACGCTTTCTACAGAACGAGGAAAAGACAGTTTCCAAAGTCCTGTCCAACTTATCCTAATACAGTTGGATTATATGCTGCATAAAGTCCTGTCCATCTTATCCTAATACAGTTGGATTATATGCTGCATAACTGCATATTTTGATGAAAATAAAAGGTGTATAAAAACTAAAATTCACATTAAACCTCATCATATTGTGCACGCTTCTCTTCATCTTTCAACACCTACAACAACAAAAAAAGAAGAAATTGCATTAAATATATAGAGAATTGGAAACAGAGCTGGCAATGATTGCAGTCTTCGCAGTTCACCTCATATGCCTTCGAAACTTCTTGAAACTTCTTTTCAGCTTCTGGATCATCTTTATTCATATCAGGATGCAGCTTCTTGGCCAGCTGTGGAATGAGAATATGAGTAAAATTAAAGCAGAAATAGATAGACGAAAATGAAAATATAAATTGAAAGAAAAAGTTGCAACCCCGCGCAAAAGTTATTAAAAAAGAATACGAAAGCAGAATAACAATCCACATATTTGAGGGAACTGAAAATACTAAATGAGAAAACAGAACCGAAGGAACTGAAAAAGATAAAAAAAAAAAAAGAAGAAGATGAGCATGAAACCAACCCCATAATAAGCTTTCTTAATATCAGATGGACTTGCGTTCTTGCTAACACCCAATACATCATAATAATCTCTAGACAAATTAGCTGTCACAAAATTGAGAGGAAAATAAGAGGAAAAGGGAGTGAGAACATGTCAATAGCTGGAGATGGCAAATCAAATAGAGCGCACGCAGGGTCAAAGTGTGTGTCAGGCTGCCAGCCTCCTCATCTTTGAGAAAAACAGAAATTGTTGAACAAAAATTAAAGAAAAAAAGAGTGTCGGGAAGCAGGTTTAAGTTGGATTAGAACAGAATGAACACTGAAAGAAGAAATATGTAAATACCGGTGCCATGAATCGACCTCGCTGCGCCCAAATTGGCATTTAGTGGCCCCAGTATTAACCAGCTTCTATTTTTAACTGCACAATAAGCACAAACCACAAGGACTAGTAATTGGCGTGCTTACTTTGAAGCCCAATTCCACCAAGAAACCGTCTGTGGTAAAGAGAATAGAACACAGAAGGGGAAATTATGAAAGAAAAGAGAGAGAGGAAAAGAAAAACCCGAACCAATTCTTGAATTGCAGTTGCCAAAAGTTCTGCAACTTCTACCACTGAAACTCCTACAGCTCTCGTTTGAGACACTCTGCAATTTCGAAAGATGAAGAGGCAAAATCAGGGGCAAATAGAACACACAACAAGCGGAAAAAAAGGAGAGAAAATCGAAAATAGAATCGTACGGAAGTAGAAACATCTAGAGAAGAAAGAGAGCGACGAGAAAGCCATGAAACAAGCTTGACGCCGTGAGACCGAAGCATTTGGTTTATATGAATAAGAAACAAGAGTGGAGATATCAAACTCAACTTTGGTTGGAAGGGTGTGGCTTAAACCCTAGAAAAACCCCTAATCTTGGAAATGAAATGGAGGAGGGTTCTAGTAACTGTTTGTTGCAAAGAGAGGAAGAAACTAGTGTTTTTACTTAGAGTGGATAGGTAAATTCACAGAGAATGTGGGCCATAAGTTAAGTAAGGCTATTAATTTATACCAAATCCTTTTTCTTAAGACCAGCGCAGCGATTATCACCTAGGCGCAGCCTTCTTTTTCCTAAACAAAGCCCAAACGTGACACTGATATTTCCAGATGATCATCTACAAACACCTCCTCGACTCCAATCGCCCATCGCGAAGCCTTGATGGTCAACATCTGGTCTAGCTGATGTAAATAGAACAGACTCTACACACATCGGTTAAATCAGTGTTCTAATGCACTCTAATCTCTGTGCTTCACCATTTAATATTTACCATGCAGCAGATTGTGATTACAAATGACTTGGATGGATTGGAGAATGGGTAACAGTCGAGCCCACACAATCATATTATTTAGATCCAGAAATGAGAGATCATACTCTGTCAACCTTGGGGAGCAACTAAGAAGATGAGAAAGGAATGCTATAACCTGCTTATGGAATTCTGTAGTTGAGCAATAATATTACATATTCCCCCAGCAGTACTGATATATACTAATGCCCCTGAAAAATGCGGTAAGATCTCAATTCTGAGAGCATTCCTCTCGTGCTCATTAGTCCCTGTATCTCCACTATCTCCAAGAAGATTTACATCTCAATTTCTATTATTATCAATCATTGGTTGATCTTGCTCTTGAGTAGTACCAAATATGTACTGAATGGTAAAGACTTGGTAATCTTAAAATCTCAGCTTGAATCCCTTCAATGACATCTCAAATTAATCACAGGAATATGTTCTTCCTAGTTCTGGCATCACAGTTTAGCATAAAATGGAAAGGCGACAGATCCTACAAAAAGCCATGGATCTAGAGAAACCTAAACGCTACAACCCTCAGATTTAAAATGGTCCAGGACTTGCAAACAGAAGAAACGAGAGAAGGATGTAGCTTACCTTACCTCTTTGGCGCAGAAGAACAGGAGTTGTGCAGAAGAAAATGGCGCGAGTTGTACAGAAGAAACAAGCGGGAGTTGTGCAGAAGGTTCAGCGGGAGTTGTGTTGTGGCTGAGAATGTTATTTTTATTTAGCTACGTGAGGATATAATGGTAATTGACAAAAGATAAGGCTATCTTCTCCTCCATTTCTCCTCCTTTCCCACCAATTTGGTGGGAAATGTATTTGGAGCAAATTTCACTCCTATTCTCTTACATTCTCCTACTTTCCCTTACCTTAATTTTGTCCAAACAATGGAAAGCAAGAGAATTGCATTTCTCTTCCTTTCCTTTCTTTTGCTTTCCATCAATCCAAACAAAGGCTAAGGGATATGAAGATTCAGATAAAAGAAATTTGGTTGCGAGAGAATTGAAAGAAGGATTCATCAGTGTTGGTGATAATCTAAGCAAGTTGTTTATGACAATATTTTTGCTAGACTGTTAGGTAATCCCGTTGACTCCAACAATATGGGGCCGACCATGTGGCTTTGGCAGCCTTCCTAGTCGCACCCTTTTCTCGGTTTTGCAGTTGGGGGTTGATTCACACCTCGGAGAAAGACGAACTCATTCAAGTTATCAAAAGAATACGACTCTAAGGAAGATGGAAGTTGGGTTCAAAAGAATTTGCATTTCAGTATCTTTGTTATTACTATTGGTGACTCTTAATCTGAGTGTAGTAATAGCCTCCTCCGAGCTATCCCGCCGACCCCAATGCAAGGCATGGCTGGTCCAGTCCATTCCCACTGACATGCCCCATCTCCGTCGTGTCCCTGGCGTTTTGTCCACCGGTACAATGCTTCTCCATGCTCTCTCGCTCTTCTGTTTCAAGAAACTATAACTATGTCTATATACAGAAGAGTGATATCATATGAGACGTGGTCACTATTGTTTTGTGTTTTATCTACAGGGGATGTGTTCCGTTGGCTGGCATCCAACTCCACCAGGAAATTGGACATAATAGCTCAGTACTGGCAGCTAAGAGCTCATCCAGAAGATCTTCGTTCTGGGGATTATGGGTACTCCAAAGATGAGTTGAAGAGATTTGGTGCTCATGAGGGTTCTGCTGTTTATAATTCCATTGAGGATGCTGCTAATCGTAATGTTAGTATCAGGTACGCGTGCTCATTTGCAAGTTTTCTTGCCCATATCAGAGAAAGTCAATTATGTGAATGTGATGGATTGCCTTGTATAATATTATGCAAGTCTTAACTTTTGAAGTGCATTTGATTGGATTGTGGAGTTAAATTGGCCTTTCGTTTGCCTAGATTCTGTGGAAAAGGATCTTTGTTTGACATTTATACCTCCGTTTATGTTTCTTTTCCTAATTTTGTGATTTTTGACTTGCAAAGTAAAGTATTTGACGACATCTTAAACACCTTGAATCTTACAATTTTGCTCATCTTATTAAGAGCCCTTATGTCTCTTCCCCCTTCCCTCAGAGTGATTTTGTTCTTTGATTGACTTTATTTCAGACTACTACAGCACTCAGGTGTGTATCCTGACTATACGAATGAACCAACCGAGCTTGCTTCAGGAAGGCCAAATGTGGAAAGTGTTACTTTGTTGATGGGAAAATGGTGGGGTTCTGGCATAGTCCATGCGAAAGTTTGGATATCTGATAATCAGGACGTTTATATTGGATCTGCAAACAATGATTGGAAATCTCTCACTCAGGTATGTTACTCATAAATTGTTTGGATGTGTAATTGAATTTTAAAACAAGTACAGATAGTTTCAGCTTTTATCCTTCATTTTTGCTGTTGTGATAAAAGTCATCTTTGTCAAAACATAAAGTGCTAACAGGTCAAGGAGGTTGGTGTTTATCTTGTTGGTTGTCCAAAAATAGCAAGAGGTGTTGAGACGTATTTTGGGAACCTTTGGAAACTTGCATCTTTAAATTCATCAACCCACACAAGACCAGTTGTTGATCAACAATGGCAGATTAATAGAACAGTTCCATGCTGGTCTCATTTCCTTGATTATAAAGCAAGATGCAGGTAAATTGGATGTCGTTGTCCTTGTTTCTAGTGCATGGAAGCAAATGATATTTTGATGTAAAAGATTCAAAGCAATGGTTTGTGATACAACTGTTCTCTTTTGAGTTTTCCTTTCTATGCTATTGATCCGAAATCAAAGCTGAATTTCTCTCCATGATATTGTGTTGGGGATATCAATTGCAATTTTGCAACTGTGAGATGTGCAAATTCAAATGTTTTATAGGTGTGGGTCAGTGGTGAGTGTGCATCACACCCATTTCAGTGTGGCTTTGATTTGTCGCTTATACTTGCAAGTATTCCCATGTCTCATACATGTTGATTTTGGCAACAATGGATATCGTTTAGTTGCCTTTGCATTATCAACTGTGTAAGAGCATCACAAAGTGGTTGCTTTTTATCAGTTGTTGCATATGTCTGATTACTGCAGATTAGGGATGGCATGGCCCACCAATTTTTTTAAAATATTTTTTTTAAAAATTAAAAGTGTAAAATAATATATTTTTTAATTGGATCTGGGCTTGGGCAAGGTCCAACTCTTCTAAGCAAAACAATGTCGTTTTTCTTAGACTAGTTGGTCCTCAAGCCGGCCTGGGAAAACACTTGAATCTAGACCCATGGGCTGCCCATTGCCATCCCTACTGCATATCTGTGTTTGCCAAATGTGTATGAGGACCTCTAAGAGGGCTTTCAGTAACTATTTTGAGATTCTTACTGCTGAAGTTAACAACTCATGCAATGGAGCTGTAATGCTTTAACATACTTCAATTTGATTTGCTAGCATTCGGCCTCAAATGCTTATTCATGGACTGCAGTTCTATGTGGAAGAAGAAGCATGTTGATCTGTTAGTTTGTCATAAAAATTATTGATATCTAAGATTTTTCTTTAAAGAATCAAAACAAAATTCCACTGTTTCACTGGAAAGAAGAGTTAAGGAAGTAACTTGAACAACTTAATTATTACTAAGGTGATTCTAATTCTCTGTCTACAGGTCACCACTTCCTCATTTTCTGAAGGTTCCATACGTTACAGGCTACCCTGCACTATCTGACCCATATATGTTTATTGTCCCAATTGAAACTCCTGGGAGCAACTATTCAACTTTGGAACCTCAACTGAGCTATCTATCTTTTGCTCCCCCCGAGGTAATTGTTTTGCCTTTTCTAAGTCACATGTTTTAAAAATGGTGTTAGATATGGTCAGGGATTCAACTTCATCCTTCTATAATATTCTAGTTCTATGAACTGCTTGAAATGAAACTTTATGACAAGAATGAGTGTATGGAAATAAAAAGTAAAACTCCTGCATCTTAGATGCCTACATCTTATTCTTGTCATAGACAAAATGTTTATTACAATATTCAAGTTAATTTTATTTCCTACATCTAACATCTGTTGCTAAAGACTGCAGTGCTGATGTTTGACCTTTCTTTTCATGCTTCACTACTGAGACTATCCTGGTTGCAGCTATCATTTGGCAGATATCAGGCTGATGAGCAGGCGTGGATAGATACAATTAAATCTGTTTCCAGAGGAGGCACTGTTAGGATTAGTACCATGGACTGGCTGGGTCAGTCGCAGTATACTGAACAAAAAGTATACTGGTCGTCCCTTTCCTCTGCAGTATCAGAGGTATGTTATATCGAAAACATTATAGTATTGCTGCATATCTATAACAAGTTGTGAGCTACTTAGCAATTGGTAATGTCCTGAAGGCATTCTATTAGTCATTTTGGGATGTTGTGCCTTACTTTTATTGTACAGGTGTTAAATTTAGGGTCTGCGGCTTTTGTTCTTGTCACCATTTTATTTCTAATGACTTGGGATAGGTAGTCTTCTCCAAGCACGCAAAAGTAAAGATAATAGTAGCATACTGGGCACATTTTATCGACAACACAGATCAGTATTTGAAGTCTCTCCTCTACTCCAACGTCTTATGTGCATCTTCCAAGTACAACAACTGTTCCGGAAAAGTAGAGATCAAATACTACGTGATTCCAGGTTACAACGTGACGGGTCCCGCAAAGAACAATGGCACTTGTACAGGGAACTTATACCCAGGGTACACAAGGGTCAACCACGGAAAATATGCAGTTAGTGATGTGCGAGCCCACATTGGAACAAGCAATCTTGTGTGGGACTATTTCTACACAACATCAGGTGTCGGATTCGGGACATACAGCCCCGCCATTGTTTCACAACTCCAAACTATTTTCGATGTTGACTGGAACTCGCCATATGTTGTCCAAGTTGAAGAGCTGGAGGAAAGTCATTCATATTCAAGTTGACGAAGAGTCGAAGCACTCGAATTTGTTCCAAACTTTTATAAGTAGTTACCACTCACCACCAGCCAAATAAATGAATCATCTTTAACAAACTTCTCCACGAATGGTTAAAATATTCAAGTACATCTCTCAACAAATATTAATATAGCTCCGATAATTGCAAAAGCCAATTATTAGTAACCCATTAAAGGAGAACTCATTCATCCAGTGGCTCCTAGTTAGGTGATCAAAGTAATTTATCGAAAGAACTAGCTTGGGCATTTTTCAGCCCGTCGAAATAAGGAAGTTTATCTTTCTTTTTCATACAGGAGGTGAGTTCCTTGCCAAATATAAGTGAAACCCTAATTAGTTACGAAGTTCTCTAATAAATTATCGGAAATTTATATAAGATTTTTCTTCACACAATTTATCGATTTGATTTAATTCTAATTTTTATTATATCACTTAACTCTCATTTTCTCATTTTAATCGTTTTTCATTCAATTCACCATTTTAGTTTATTATCGAATTTTGCAATCGTAAAATTAAATCACAACAAATCCAATGAACACATAAGCAATCAGATTTCATTAATTCAAGAATAGAATTCTGAAGTTGAGTTTAGAACATCTTCAACATTTTAGATTTTATCATCAACTATTTACTCCAATTCTATACAATGATAAAAATGAAAATAAATAGAAAATACAATCGAAATAGAGGTTAGGAGGCAGTGATGTCAAGAAACTTGCTGATCTGGGAAGTACGTCGAGTCAACTTCTTCTCCTCTTCTCTCTTCCTTCTTCTCTTCCTTAATCTTTCGATGAATTCTCTCTAGGATTTCTCAAGATGACTGATGCAAAAGCGCCCCTCTGCCTCTTTTTCTTGTTTTTTAAATATGTTTTGTGTTTTGAGCAACCCTAGGGCTTTTTATAGATTCAAAAGATCCAAAAAATTCCTTGAAACTTGACCTTTTTGAGTGTCTGCAGGTCTGCCAGATGCAGGCCACGATCGTGGGCCACATCCGAGCCTTCTGTCACGATCGTGACATGCAAGCCACGATCGTGAGCTAACTCTGGTGCTTCTATCATGATCGTGGCCTGAAACTTCTATCACGATCATGACCTGACATGCCACGATCGTGGCCTGTTGTTTCAGCCCGAATGTCTCCAAAACTTTACTGTTCTTTGATATTGGCCCTGAAATACTAGAAAAGACATCAAGGTATCCCAAAAACATAATAATTAAGCTCAAAGACTTATACTAACCTATAAAACACTTAAAAATAAATAATTAATAAACTAATACAATTCTAACCTAAACACATACTAAATGATTGAATTAACAACTAAACACATATCAAACTATGCCCTAAAACATGATACAATTTACAATTATCATGTATATACTGGATGTGTATTTTAGTAGTTATGTATTATACTGGTTTGTGTCATACATCTATATTTGTTTTGAAAAATTAAAAAAGGGTTTCATTAGAATAATTGGAGAACCAGTAAATGCTTTGTAAAGAACTAACAATTGACTATGGACCTTTGGTATCATACAAATACCAAACAAATTGACAGTACTGAGTTAATAAACTTAGTGCATGTTAATCACTAGAGTGAACATTCATAAATTCTCCATGTCTCAAACCTTATCCTCTCAGCATCCACAGAGCATTAACCTTTTGCATGTTGTTTTGTCTCTTTCCAAGCTTAGTCCAAACACATGCAAGAGGCAAGTAGCTTCACTCAAATCAAGACACTCCACCGATCACATCCATCAACTTTTTTAATAGACAGATGAGAATAAAGGGATTTGTCTTACAAACGTAAGGACATATGGTTAAAAATAACGTTTCCTAAAATGATAGGCCTTTAGCCAACTTCCTAAAAGGCGTCGTGGAGACCTAATAAAACAACACAACGTTACTTAGTTATACACTCATAATAACCTTTCGAAATCTCTAGAAAAAAAAAAGAATCAAATTAAGGATTCCAATCCCTTAGACCTTGCAGAGAGTCATGCCTCCTAGTCTGCTTAGCAGTTAATCACCTCTTGATTGAGCAGTTTTCTGGATTTGGATCTTAGTCCTCTTATCCTTTTAGATAAGTTATGCAATCCGTAGGAACAAGTAAAAATATCATGAATAAACAAATGTACAGAACTTCAAGAGGGATTATGAAGGGAATCATATGTAACATCCCATGTTTGGGGCTAGACCTTAGAATAGTAAATTGAGTGTATTGTGAGAAATTAGAAATGCATTTCATACTCATGCATCATTGTATATTCACACACATGTGAATATTTATTTTTGATACATTAAAATAATTGTACATGCATTTATTGACATTTTCGGGTATAATTGATTGTTAAATGCGATTAAAATGTGAAATGTGAATTATTTGTGTTGAAAATTTATTTGAAGATTATTATTATTATTTCAGAATTTTTTGTGAATTTTAGGAAATTTTCAAAATTTTGGGGTATTTTAGAGTAGGAAAATATTGAATAATGGACCAATTATATTGTGACATGTGGCAGCTTATAGATGTGACAAATGGCTCACATGCATGGTGACATGTGGAGAGGTGTTATACATGCACGTGGTTATGTTTAGGCTAAAACAAAAATTACTATAGCTATTGTTATTTTCTCCACCTTTGTTCTTCACCGTATACATCGACACCAAAATTCTTCTTGTTCATCCTTCTCATCACTGAATCAGCTAATTGCTTCTGGTTGTGTATTTGGCTTTGGATTCTGATATCAAAGTAAGAACTTCAATCTGAATCTTGTGTTGTTAGTCTTTATTTTCGTTATTTCCATCCACCGAAAGTGTTATGGGCTTTGTGAAGGATTTATGTTGATGATTTTTTAGTGTGTGGAAATAGATACATGCATGAGTGGGGGTAGGAAGAAGTAGTTTAAGTGATAATTAATGGGTTAGAAAAGATACTGAAAAAGTGAAAAAGAATGCAGAAAAAAATGAAAGTGTAAAAACTTTGATGAAATACGTGAATATAATTGCTGTTTTTGATGTTAATGCGATCTTGAATTTTGAGAGGTTTTGATAGTGAGCTGAATGTAAATGGGTGTGGAAAAGCATGATATAGGTTCTATTTAGGATTGTTGTTAAACATAAAAACAAAATTGCCATAGAGAGAGAAAGTAAAAACAAAAAATGGTGATATCTGTATATGATTTCTGTTTTTGATGCTTGTGTTTACTTTTGAATTTTGAGTTGTTTTAGAGTAAGTTGACTTGGAATGGGAGTAGAAATGTGAGAGTATAAATTAGAGATGATGGGGTAAGTGGATGAGAGGAAGAAGAGTGAAGAAATTTGCAGTTTACAGTGAAGAAGAAGAAACCTGCATTTTAGAGAGAGAAGAGAAGACTAGTTGCATCTGAAGGTTTTTCCAAAACCGAACTGTGTTGATTCTTTTAGCCACAACTTTGTCATCCGATCTCCAAATGACTTGGAACTTGACCCAATAGACTCCTAAGGCATTGTTCTTACTCTCCATAAAAATTTAGAGCCATTTGAATTGATTTGAAAAAGATTGATTGGATGAAATGGAGGAAATGTGTTGGAATGTTATGAACTGGAGAATTTTCATTAAATATGCTTCGGTATTTTAATTATAACTTGATCCATAGAACTCCAAATGAGATGATTTTTGATTCAAAATAAACTTGGCTACAAATTTTAAGAAGAAATTGAATTTTAATTCTATCCTTAAGGGTTTTGAAATTTATCTTGAAAGTGAGTCTTGGCTTAAACTGTAGCACTACTAGGGACAGAAATCATATCCTGTTGTTATTGAATAAACCTTATTGATGTAGGCAGAATCAGACAAAGGTGTCTTCACAAAAGTTATATCTTATTCTCTTAGCCTTCAATTGATGTAAAATTTTGTAATTTTTGGATATTGAAATTGAGAGATATGGGTTGTACAACTTGAATGCATGATTATGCTCTAGCCAAAATTTCAAATGTACATAGTCTATGATATTTTGAGTATAAATCATAGAATAAAAAACCAAATTGTATGATTTTGGTGTCATTAGAAACTTAAAACATAGAGGAACAATTGTCTAGAAGAAAGTGTTACAGAAATACATCATTTCCTTGCACTTATCGATTATGCAAAATTGACCTGAATGGGATGAATTCAGCAAAAGTTGGAATAATGAATGAGTGTATGAATAGTGAATGAGTTTGTGAATTTTGGCACTATTGGACGAAGAAAATCACACGTTAGTATAAACTTAATATTCGATATACAAAATGCATAAAAAGGGGGGTTAAATTGTGTATTCTTTTTCGATGATCCCTTTTTTAAAAACTTCTTGTAAAACTTGCTTTTTCTCAAAACTATTGAAAATCAGTATTATAAAATATTGCAATTTATTTTCTAAATGCTTGTATGAAACAGTAAGAGTAGTAGTTCAGAGTTGATAGAGAGTCGACACGGCAAATTTATACTGGTTCACCCCAAACCGTGGGCTTCGTCCGGTCCTCAGATTTGTAGTGGCCCCTTACCGTAGGGTACATACCGGGACGCCCGCAGGTCATTCCGGTACATAACCTATGACAAGGAAGAACTACGAACAAACACCACTATATTCCACATGGCATCATAATAATAAATATTAATATAAAATCACAACTTTTTGAAACCAAACCTTCTTCCATTTCATTTCATCAAAATAGTAATTTACACAACTGTCATTCTGTACTATTTGTCCATAAGTTCCAAAAAAACTAGTACAAACTGCTATATAACAAGGAACAATATATCAACCCTAACTAAGTCATCCCAAAAGTCCCAGCTGACTGACCTGTGAGCCATGACCTCTCTCATCAAAATGATCTAAACGGCTCGAACAGTCCCTCTGGAGAAAGGAATCTACTCTCGGTCTTGAAAAATAGGTTGCAATTTTGGGTGAGTTTGCGAATTCAGTAAAGAATCATCATCGATTGTTCACCCAATTCAGGCAGCACTCAAGCAAATCACAATTATTTCACAATTGCACATTCAGAAGTACCATATGATTGTTATAACACAAGTATAAGGCATTCTTGCCTTTCACCCAATCAAATTATTCAATCAAATGCATATTAAATGTGTATGTGACACTTTTCTATTTTATTACGGTGTTGTGACCGAGCGCCTGAACTGTCCTAATATGGGTGCATTAATCGGTGAGCCTGTGGCTCTGAATCACTGTGGGCTCGAGGCCCTAATACGTTGAGCTTTTAGCTCTCGGTG
>JANIHZ010000008.1:22537668-22560398 GCA_027478365.1 Erythroxylum rufum
GAAATGTATGTTCTTTTAAAAAATAATTTCAGTTCTTTATTTTCGGTTCTTTTTTAGTATGAATTTCATTATTTCAAGTAAACATTATTTCAATTCTTTTACTTGAAATAATGAAGTTATCTTCAAGGTAGCTTCTACATAAACTAAACAGTTTACAGGTAAATTTAAAAAATAATTTACAGCAAATTTACTGACGGAAAAAAATTTCCGTTAGTAAAATATTGGATTTAGCGACAGAATTTTTTCCGTCGCCAATTCCGTTGGTAATTTTCTGACAGAAATTATTATTTTATACTGTCAGTAAGTCCGTAGGTAAATTTACCGACGGTATAATTTTCATCGGTAAATTTACCTACGGACGTATCTCTGACGACTTTTTCCGTAAGTAAATTCCGTTGGTAAATGAGGTTACCGACGGAATGTGTCCAAATTCCATCGGTAATTTTTGTCGTTAAACTCCATTTTTCTTGTAGTGTATGATTTGAATTCATTGAATGATTTATAAAGCTGTAAGAATGTTATATGTTTGAATACGTGGTATTAAACCAATGATTGCGTTTTATTCAAGTATAATGAAGTGATAGTTTGATTAAATTGTTTGACTGAAATACAATTTGTTTTGATAGAACTTGATGCTAATCAAGTTGATATGAACTGTGTGACAATATGTTTATGATTGATTGAGTTTTATAATATGAGTGAACCATCGAAGATGGTTACTCTACTGAGTTTGCAAAACTCATCAAAATTGCACCGTTGACAATTTCAGGTTCGAGGGTGAGACGACCTAGCTTCTAAGACTCCATAGAAGCATATTTTGTGTAACTTTGATGATCAAATATGGCTCAAAGGTCGGTCAGCTGGGAATTGAAGACATAATCTGTTATCATCTTTTGTTATTCCTTATGTTTGTAGCGTACTATGTAAACTGAGCTGTTATGCTCATAGGATGGTCTTATATAAACTTGGATGTTGAACTTTAAGCTACAATGTACATTATGGTTATGATATAAAATGATGAAATTTTGGATTTTAGTAAATGTGTGATTTGTGATTTTAATTATGATGCCATGTAATAAAGTGAAAGTGTGTGTGATTATGATGCCATGTACATATGATGCCATGTAACACGTCATTTTTGTTAGGCATGTGTACGTGTGACCGAAGGATGCACGTGCATATGTCAGATGGGAGTGGGGTGTTACATCATATCCTCTAAAGAAGAGATCATATGGATAGCTCAATTCTTCTTCAAGTAATAGAATTTCTTCACTTTAATTGCTGTTGGTTGGATGCTCTTTCTTATAGAATCAAAATATGCTTTTAGTTAATTCTCTATAAGGCTGCTATATTAAGACAAACTTTGTCTAATCTTCATATATATACTAATTTCTACCTAATTCCAAAAAATGGGGAGAACATAATCTCTTCCTTAGTGAGCCTCGTTATGAAATCTCCTTAGGTTTCTCTCTTGCCATATCTCATTAATAGTTAAGATGAAGGAGATGATATATACCACCTTACTGGATGTAGTGATATTTTTCAATTTTAGGAGCCAATTAAAAACTTCCATAAACTTACTCCTCATGCTAGACAGTAAGCACAGATCTGTATTCTTCTCCAAATAAATTGAGAAAGTTCACAAAGGAAGAAAAGATGATCTCTAAACTCCTCGTCTCTTTAACATAGGATGCACTTAGGTTCAGTAGCTAGGTAGGGCATTATGTCTAGCATACTTAATTTATTCAGAGTTGCCAACCATATAGTGAGAGAGTAATTGGGAATGGGAGAAAGATGCTTTACAATAGGGAACCGTTCAACCTTTGAATTATTCTAATCCATCTAATCCTTGAATCTTGAGGAGAAAAAAAAATACTTGGAAGTTGATAGAGACATTGATAAGTTTCGTTTCTTCCAAGATTCGGTAAATAAGTAGGAGGTGAGATACTACAACTTTGAAAGGATATTACTCCATTGCCATCCTGTTAGGATAGAGTTAACCTTAGAATGGACAGGAAATGAATTCCAATAAAGCACAACTTGAGGTATTTTGATAAGGGTGCCTCTGTTTGTCCAATTATCAAACCAAAGAGAGGCCTTTTCTCCATTTCCAATCTTGCAAAGCATAGTTGGTTTCGATAAGGACTTTAGCTTAAGAATTTGAGTCAGGAACCAAAAGAAGGAAGTTTTAATAGGAATGGCCTAAATGTTTTTACTTTAAGGATGTAAATATGAAGCCACTTGATCCATAGTGATTCCTTCTCTAATAAGATATTCTATAGCTTTTGATTAACATAACTCTATTAGTAGTACCCATAGAGATTAACCCCAACCCACCCTCCTCCTTTCTCTTACAAACCTGAAACCACTTTAGTTTGGCATGGTTTAGAATTTAGGTTTTCCCAAAGGAATATTTTAAATGATATTTCCAAGGTCTTAATAACTCCTTTTGCTAGAAACATATTAGAGGACTAGTATATATGTAAAGAATTTAACGCTAACTTTATGAGTTGCAATCTGTCTCTAAAAGAGATAGTCTTATTAGCCCACATATTTAGTCTTCTTTGTATCTTAGGATAACATTATATGAATTGTATCCATCTAGTAGTGATAGAGAGACCCAAATAAATTAGAGGACCTAATTTTCTGGTCATACCTGTGATTTAGGATATACTATACTCCAACCTATTGGAACTAGATGCCAAGATGAAGTTACTCTTTTAGGAATTTATTTCCAACCCTGAGAGATTTTTAAAAGCAAGCAGAGTAGAGTTAAGTAGTTTCACTAATTTACAGTAAGCCTTAGAGAAGAGTAAAAGGTTATTTGCAAAGCATAAGTTAATAAGCCCTATATTTTTACATTTTCTATGGAACATAAAGTGTCTGTTCTTCCTCATATTGTGAATAAGCATATGTGTAAGTACCTTCATATAGAGATTAAAATGATAAGGAGATAGAGGATCCCCTTGTCTTAAACCTTTAGCACTCGTAAATAGGGCACACCATTAATCAACATTGAGAAGGAGGAAGTGATTCATGCCTAAATCCATTTGATAAAAACTATAGGGAATCCCAGAGTCTCCAAGGTTTGTAATATAAAACCCCATTCAACATAATAAAAAATCTTCCTAAAATCAACTTTAATGAAACAATTAGGGGATAGTTTTTCCTATGATATCGTTTTATTAGCTATTGAACAATTAACACATTGCCACCAATCATTTTGCCTTGCATAAAGGTAGTTTGATTATCAGAGATAAGAGAAATCAAAACTGTCTTCAACCTATTTGATAGGCTTTTACAAATCACATTGTAAAAGAAGTTTGAACATGTAATAGGGTTGAAGTCCTCAAAAGAAGTAGGGCTAGAAATCTTACGTATCATGCATATATGAGTCCTATTTATCTCTTTAAGAAAAGCACCTCTAAAGAAGAATTCCTTTATAGCTTTCTTCACCATGGGACCAATATCTTGCCAAGTCTTTTGAAAAAAGAAACCATTGAAGCCATTCGGACCTAGGGCTTTATTAGGATTCATTAGAAAGACTACTTGTATTTCTTTTCTTATATTTCTTTATCTCCAATTAGTGACTGAGTCTGATTGCTCCTGGGTAATCCTCTTCTTAATAAAGGAGAGTAACAAAAAGAATTCTGGTGAATTAGAAGAGTAACTATAGAATCTCCTAAAATGCTTTTCAACTTCAGTAAGAAGATTATTTTGTTGAGAGAGCATAGAACCATTAGGCATGGATAATGCAAAGATTATATTAGCACTACTTCTAGCCAAAATAGTATTGAAGAAGAAATCAATAAACTTTCTCTGATATTGTTTTATTAGCTCTTGAACAATTGAGACATTGTCACTAATCATTTTGCCTTGCATAAAGGTAGTTTGATTATCAGAGATAAGAGAAATCAAAATTGTCTTCAGCCTATTTGATAGGCTTTTAGAAATCACCTTGTAAAGGAAGTTCAAACATGTAATAGGGTTGAATTCGTCAAAAGAAGTAGGACTAAAAATCTTGGGTATCATGCATATATGAGTCATATATATCTCTTTAAGAAGAGTACCTCTAAAGAAGAATTCCTTTATAGCTCTTTTCATCATGGGACTAATATCCTGGTAAGTCTTTTGAAAAAAAGAAACCATTGAAGTCATCTAGACTTGGGACTTTATTAGGATTCATTAGAAAGACTACTTGTATTTCTTTATCTCCAATAGGCTTAATGATTAAGTCAAATTGCTCCTAGGTAATCATCTTCTTAATAAAGGAGAGCAACAAAAGGAATTATGGTGAATTGGAAGAGTAACCATAGAATCTCCTAAAATGCTTTTCAACTTCAGTAAGAAGATCATTTTGCTGAGAGAGTATAGAATCATCAGGCATAAATAATGAATAGATTATATTAGCTCTACTTCTAGCTAAAATAGTGTTGAAGAAGAAATCAATACACCTTTTACACCCCCTTTATCCAATTAGCTTTGGCTCTCTTTTCCAATAGGCTAAAGTCATCTTTGCTAGCTAATAAATAGTCTCTTAGAAGTTCACTCTCCTTGTTTAAAAGTAGATCATTACCAGGATTCCTAGCTATCTCCCCTTGTATAAGTGCGAGCGCCTCTTTAGCTCTATCAACAACTTGTTGTGTGGTGGTGCCTTTTTTATTCATTAGATCTTTCATTTCTGATTTAGTTGCCTTAAGTCATTAGACACAAATATATTAAGATATGCCCTCTGTTGGTGACTCTAATCCCCTTTGAAGAATTTTTTAAAAGCCACTATCCTCTATTAGGAAGTTATTAAACCTAAAAGGACCTCTTCTTTTATATTTCTAGAAGAGATTCTCCACCTGGAATAGGGAGTGATATGAGAATAGATGATTCATAAAGGTTGTCGCACTTTTAGGAAATTGGGTTATCCAGTCATGATTAACCAAGGATCGATCCAATTTTCTTCTTAATGACCATTTTCCACACTACTTACATGTCCATGTGTAGTAGTGACCCTGAAACTTTATATCAAAAATGCGTAGCTTCCCTGTCACTACAGTCAGGGGAGAAAATTTTCAAACTGAAGTGACCATCTTATTCAGTTTTGAATAGAGTTGAATTGAAATCTCCACTTTATAACTAAGGCCTACTCACCCTTTTATCGAATTCTAGTAGGTTGTTCCATAACTCCTTTCTTTGAAAAGCATGCTTTGCACCATAGATAACTGAAGAAAAAATCTCAATCTTACCGTAAGTAAATCTCCATTTCAAGTAAATTACCTTCATTTCTATCTTAAAAACTTCAATATCCACAAAAGTAGGGTCACATTGGTGATTATAAATAAATTTCTACCGAGTACCCATTTTATTCAGCATCTTAAGATTCTCATATCTAATTTTAGTTTTTAAAAAAAGTAATAATACATGACTTGGTATTAAAAACAAAATCCCTAAAAGCTGTTAGTTTATTAGGGCAATTGATTCTCTTTACATTCCACGTAATAATATCATTAATTAGTGAGTTTAATGGAGCCTTTGCCTTTGCTCCTCTTGGATTTCCTTTTGATCACTAATTGAAATTCCTCAATTAAGGTAACATCTTCTTTGCTTTCACCAAAGGAAGGAGAGTTAGTTTGAATCATTGTAGTTTTCCCCTCAATATTCAATGTAGAATTTTGTCCCTTTACATTAAAATCCATTTTCTCTTTCATAAAATTTGACTCCCCAACATTAGTTACTAAAATTTTAGCTTGTTTTTTTCTCTGCGTAGAGGAAGGAGCTGGCCCCTCTAAAATGGAGGTTGACTCTTAGCCTGTATTAGTTTTCCCCTCTCCTGATAATTCCTCATAATCACCTCTTTGGAAAACCCTATGGTATCCATTTTTTTACCTTAGGAACTAAGAGAGGGTTTCCATTGGTAATGGATGTACACATTTTCTTCAAAAATTGCTCCATCATGTCCCAACCTCATAATAGGGATACATTCAGGTAGATCCTTTGAAATCTCTATGTTAACACAATCTAGCATATCCTAGCCTTTTTCTTTTTGCTGTATTTTCATCCAAGCAAAGAGGTTTACCTAGGAAACTAACAATGATACTCATCCCTTTAGTTATTCAATATTCAAGGGGAACATTGAGCAAATTCACCCATATAGGAATAACTCTATGCCTTTTGGGCTCAAACTGAAATCCTAGCTGCTAAAGTTGTAAGAAGAGAGGAAAGTTAAAAATATGCCATGGACCATCTTTTTGAGAGCCTGAGCTTTAAAGGAGAAAATGAACATAATATCTTATCATCTACAATAAGCACCTCTATTAATCCTTTATTTTCTAAACTGATGTAGCTCATTTTTTAATTGCAAGAAAGATAGGTCTCTTGTCCTAAAAGGACCCAACCAGGGAGTTCTCCCATAATTTGACCCCCTCTTTAAGAGTTTTTAGGTCCGGGGATACTATAACCCTCCCATTTTCAACCTTAAGAGGACAAAAGTGTAGAGAAAGTTAAACATTTCCATCTAGCACCTGATTCCAAGTCTTTCTTTCACCATATTGTTGTGAGGGGGATAAGGGAGTGTAGGTTGAGTTTAAAGGAGGGATTAGAGGTATCTAAGTTATGTCTGAACATGCAAGGGGTGGAGGCAAATATGATTGCTGGTTTGAGTGGCAAGTATGTCTGAAAAAAATAATAACTTTGACAGAGGTAAAGCTATAATTACCATAAATAGAAGAGCTAAAGGTATAGAGGAGGGACCAAAATATCCACTACAAAGCTCTCTCCAAAAAGGAGCAAGTTTACAGAGGTAGATCAATATTGGAGAAAGATGAGTGCTGATTAATAATAAGTTCACAAGTTTTAACGATAGTGGTTGGGTCGGGTGTGCTAGGCCCAGGCCCAAGACGTTCAATCCGCACATCTATGGCCCATTCACAGGAATTAGTCTCCTACGCAAACACAAAGATCTACGTAAAGACCTAAACCTAGCGTCTATCCCATATATAAGGTACTATTATACCATGATAGAGGTACGACTCAAAAAACCCTACTTTTCTCTTCAGAAAACTACTAAAACCCTCACAAAAATACTAACTTGAGCGTCGGAGGAGCCTTCCGGGAAACAACCCCCGGCATGCCTTTATTGTTTTGCAGGTATTCTACAGCAGAAGTGATTCAGAATCATGGATCCAAACGATAACATCCAGCTTCTACAAAATTCGGCTGAACCAGATAGTAAGGAATGCAAGAAGAAAAATGAGGCAACAGTTAACGGCCAAAAAAAGGGGTGGGGGGTAAAATTATTCGTGAAAAGGTTAGAGAGAAGGTAGGGAAGTCTCTCTCTCGTAGAAGATAACCACCTTTCTGGCCTTTTTTATCTTCTTTTTTTCGTACACCTATATTATAGTTGATCGTTATAGGTTTTTAGTAAGAATAATGAATGATAAATCTTCCGAATCAATGAGGAGTCGTAGTCAAAAGTAATGTAATGATTGGTTTTTTCTCAATGTAGAAGTCCAGGTCCTTTGATAACTTCTTGAACTAGTGACAATCTTAAAAGAAGAATTTTTGGGTTCCTAATCATGAAGTAGGTAAGTTGTTAATAATAAAACAGCTATTTTGTGATTATGACTATTTTCCATTACTACATTGTTGTAGGAAAGAATATGTACATTTCTATACAGGTAGTTGGAGATTTATATGAAAAAGTCAAATCTATGATAAATTAATTGAATGATGATAAAGGTTGAAGTTTGAGAATAAAAAAATTAAAAGATGATCAATTTATGGGTGACATGCATAAGCTATACGATCAATTGACACAAGTATAATGATGAATATACAATTTGTGAAATAAGAAGATTGTAGAGGATAATATTTAATTATAAATTAGGTGTTATAATTACGACAAAAATTGTAATTCTATTAATTAAAAATTTTGAAAGATTTAAACTTCCAACAAGTTTGATGTTGCAACATCATAATATTCTCTTGGAATTTTCTTGTAAGCGGTATAGACAATTAGATTATCAGTTTCAAGTTGTTCTTGTAATCATTTATTTCCTTCTTAATGAAATATCTAATGTTAATTTGACAAAATGAAAATTCAAAGACTTACGTGCACTTAAGGTGAAAGTCTCTTAATATTTGTAGTAAGAAGAGGCTTTGTTATTATGTTGGCTCCATTATTATTGCTATGATTTTTATCAAGCTAGAATAACTGAAAGCTGAGAGTATTCCTTATTCGATGACAATGTACATTAATATGCTTTGACTTTGAGTGCGAATGTTGATTTTCATAAAAAATAGATGACACTTTATCTATGATTATGTCTCCAAATAGATGGTTCAATTAATAAAATAAAATTTTATGTGTCTATCACTCTAAATTTTTGTCGTGAGAAAGGGGCATGATTTGATGGGATGCCACTCCCATACCTGACCTAAGATCAGAAGCGATTGGTAATTCATGTCCTCTAGGAAAATGGTAGTAACTAAAAGGGTGCTGTAGGTTTCCACATGCTCATTTTGATTCATCTCTATCTTATCTACTAAACAAGCAACAATTCTACTCCATTATTTACTAAAAGCAGAGAAAATTGGGAATTTGTGAGCCCAATGATTCAGTGAACAGCAAGAAAAATCCCGTCACTGTCGGCAATCTCTGATTCCAATTCTTATGCTGAGAAGTATTCGAGCTGAGTCTAGTGCCTTCTCACCTCCAAGTTCTAAGATCTCCTCATCCATATCCTCTTGGCCCGCTGAACACTCAGTTGAAGAGCCTTGACCAAGTAAACTTTCAGGGCCCCTGATGGTGTCAGCAGAGGAAACGGGCCCTGGACAACCTTTCAGGCAGCGCCGTCTCTTAGGTAGCGGAATGTCATGGTCGTGCTTCCCCAAATATGTGATTGTGGAGCCTCTTGAATCATCTTCAGTTGTCTCAACGTGCTTACGGGCAGGGCATCCTGTAGATGTGCATCTGTAATAGCTCCTAATATTCACAAATGCTAGATCCAAGTTAGAACCACAAATTGTGACAGGAACTGATGGAAATAAAAGTAAGGACATTAGGTTATCAGCAGAAATGAAAAGGACTTGTAACCGAAGCAGAAGATGATGATCACAATGAACAGTCAGTGGAACAATTTAACAGGGAATTCGGGCCGCTTGCCATAGAATATTCAGATTTTAATGGTGAAAATGAAATTTAATAATAAGAAAGCACAATTAATGTGCTTGAAGCTCAGTCTCAGAATATAAATCATTGTCATGCATGAAAATGCAGATGGATAGCCTAAAAATTTGCACACTCGAGGGAAGTAGTCCTCTAGGGGCTTGGCTTGATGGCACTTCCTAATGTAACAGGGTTGGAATCTTGATAGGTGCATGGGGTGAAGTTTGTATTTCTACTTCCCAATGTACTAACAGAAAGTAGTCCTCATTGCACTGTAGCAGGTTTCAAGTGTTATCAACTGGTAGAAGAATTGTCCAACAAATGCAAAGGTAAATATTGGAAAGCATCTACCTCAACTGAGAATTGCCCTTCATGGTTTTTTGACCATATTTGCGCCACCTAAAACCATCATTTGAATTGCCCTCATCAGCACCAGTTTGCACACCAATTTTAGGATCCTTATATGTGTTCAAGTTGATTGCTGGACATTCATATTTTCTTTCTTTTTCCCTGTTTTGGATCAACTGTTAATTGACAGATCAAAAAGACTACAAAAAGAGGAGAGAGGATGAGGACTAAAAGGCTAAAAGACATGCCTGTTTCCTGGTCCTATTTCAGCACCAAGCTTCTTCCTAATCTTACTGCCTGCAAGCCCACAGGTTCCACTTTGGTTGAACCCTTCCCTATTTGAACAGATTCTGGGACATAATAATAACGTTGATCAATAAAATTGAATATAAAACCAAACAAAGAAAGTTGTCAAGAGAACCAAGTCCTTGGAATAACTTACGATTGTTTGAACTCTGGTTCTTGCTCCTCAACCTTAACATCACTGCCATTAGAACTGCTTGAACTTGGTTGGTCTGATTCAGGCATACAGAAAAACGATCGCTTAGCATCTGCAACTGCAACACACATTGACGTAATTGAACCATCTGGCATTTCAACGACAGGATTGCCAGTGTCACCACCTAGGACAATCTTATTCTTAGACGATGATATAAACCCTCTAGACCTGTTGCATTTTTCTTGAGGGGGGCCATGATTATGCTGGCCAATATAAATGACATCAATGATACGATGGGAGTGATCACAATGTCGAACTTTTTTCTTTGCATGGCAACTGGAATGTGTGCACCTGTAGTAACTTCTCGAACAATAAGAACCTTTCATCGGCTTCTGACCATACTTCCTCCAACTATACACATCAGTTACATTCTCCATACAGTTCTCGGGTCGATGTACATAATACTCTACACCTTGTTGGTTCACCACTGTGCCAGCGAAACCACTTTCAAGTGTTTCTGACGGTAACTTGACAGAAGCTTCCCGACACTAGCAGTTATAAGCAGTCGTGTTAAACTTTTGGATTGTCTTAAGCAACAATCTTCACAAAACACACCATGAAAATTGGATATCACAAACAAAATCAAATATTTCAGACCAAGGACATAACCTTTTTCAGTCAGAAGAATATCAGAAACCAAAAAATGGGTCAAAGAAGAAGAAGAAGTGTTAACAGCCAACCAGTAAATTTCGGACACATAGTCAAGTTCAACCTCTCTAAAAACAATTTAACTGCGATTCTTGGCTCTATCCAATCCCAAAACCTTTCAGAATAAACATCAATACCTTTACTATGCACATGAAAAATACAAATCGGTTGCAGATAAAACATATAACGATGGCAAAGAATTAAACATCTAAAACCTTTCGTCGAAAACCGAATGCAACGAGACCAAGTGAAAGCTAGCATAGCACCTGAAATCCAACAATTGACGAATCAGAACCTGCAACGTTGTCGAGGAGAAAGGGAAAACCGTCACATCCAGAACCAGTCTTCAAGTTCATGGCTGCCAAACAGTTATTCCTCCAGGGTAATACTCGGAACTCTTATTCCCACAAAGAAAAAAGCTTGATAACTTTGATAAGAATCCAAGAAAAAGAAGCCTTTTTTATACTTTACAGGAAAGACTTCCTAGTCTTTGTGTTGCATGGAGGGTTTTTCTTGCTCACGCTGTGTCTCACGAGGAAGAGAACTGAGATGGTCTAGACTCTAGAGAAAACCAGAGAAAAGGCAGGATTTTTATTTGACGTTTTGGGATTAGTTTATTATAGAAGAAGAGGAGAGAGAGACGTGGGGATTGGGACAGATGAGTTGAGAGGAGAGGGGACGTGTCTCTGTCTCAGACTATCTGGTGGGTCTTTTCTTTTGCTCCTTTTGACTTGGGGTTGACCAACCGGATTGATATAGTTTCAGGAGCTTTATTCTTTTGACCATGACAGATGTTGTTGTTTCCATATTTAGGCATTTCCTGTTTTCCACTGCTTTTACTTTGACCAGAATACGTGCTTTAGTTTGTCAAATAATAATGCAACAAATAAAGTCTAAGGGCTTCTTGTACAGAATCATGGGCTAAGCACCCAAGAGTACTGGACGAGAAAACAAATTTAATCATCATCTGTCAAGTTGGAGTTTTGAGGTTTTCTGTTTTCCAAATTTGATTTACGAAAATGAAGCCAAGCCAGGCTACATCAATGGCCGTTGGACCATCTACAAACAAAAGAACAGGGAATAACTTCTATACATAACAGTTTCAACACCAAAAGACAACTGAATATAAAATCAAAACATCATGCGGCTGACTTATACGCAAAAAACACAGCTACAAGTTGAAGTTACTTATGGGAAAGATCCAGTTTTGCTCAACATAGACGGGTTTCGAACTTCAAACTTATACCCATACTGAAAAGCTCTTGACACAAAAGCTTAGCCCCATATGGTACATTGACCCGAACAATGTCATCAGCAGATTCACAAGAGCGGCAATAGGGCCCTCTGATCTTCCGGCCACCTGGAACTGCTCTTTGAATTACATTTGCCATGTTCTGGCATCTCTGGCAAATATGCATCTGGGAAGAATCACTTAAAGTGAAAAGACGCTCGTGCAGATTTGCGGATGCACCGTGAGCTATGAGGCAGTCACGCTCCATCTCACCAAACTTGATGCCACCAAATCGTTTACGGTCTGCAACAGGCTGTCTAGTGAGTGGGTGGACTGGACCAGTGTTGCGGAATTTTACCTTGTCTTCAGCCATGTGGATCAGTCGCTGATAGAACGTAGGTCCCATAAATATGAGAGACTGGACCACTTCACCAGTTCGACCATCATAAACTCTCTCGTTTCCCCATCTTGAAAACCCTGCCCTGTTGTGCATATTAAATAGAATTTCAATCTTTAAATCATACAGAAGAACCAAATGCAATGCCAAAAGGGGGAAACAATTTTAAGAAACGATCTATAGTTGGGGAAACATGTCATGCTACTCAAAGTGGAAAGAATAACCCTTTTCTGGCCTCTTATTTCTAAGTGATTTTGGACAATTATTTGCAATACAACACCAGATCACTGCATACTGAAATTAAGAAGCATCATCACCTATGAAGTTGGTCTGTAATGGCATCAACAGAGGGAGTGCAGAAAGGTGTGGCATATCTCATTGAGCCACCACAGGCAATTCCCTTTCCCAAAGCTGCCTCTAATAATTGACCAGGAGTTTGTCGTGAAGGAAATGCATGTGGGTTAATAACAATATCAGGAACTATTCCTTGAATTGTGAAAGGGAAATTCTCTTGTGTCTCCAGAAAGCCTAGGACTCCCTTCTGTCCATGCATACTTGAAAACTTATCCCCCAGACAGGGAGAACGAATCTGCAGAGCAAGGAACACATTGGAAAAATCAGGATAATTCTTGTTTGACGATATAATTGGTTTTGATGATGATGGTAGAGACAAGCTCGCAAAAGGAATTCCAAAGAGTTGTCACCAAGATACAAATGAAGATAAAGAGTTGATATAACACCAAAACGACCTCAAGAACCTTGCCTAATATTTATATGTGAATGAACCTTGCCTAAAAATTTCAAAATTAGGATATGAAAACCTTTTAATTCATTGTTTCGATCCATATAAAGCATAGCAGCAAGAAGGTTCCACTAAACAAATTCTCAATTGTTCCAACTATATATACACTGTGAATGTATCTGAACTGAACATACTGGGACGCAAAAAACACCACAAATGCATAAGCTAGCTCTACCAATTCCTTCTCCCACAATAATGCAGCAGCTACAGAAAGGCATAAGTCTAAGTTCCCAACATAATCTGATGGTTACGTTTTGTATACAGTAGGTAGCAACTCAAATGAACATTTTATTGTCTGGTTGCAAATCATCCATGATCTATATCAAACAGTAGTCCACATGTACATACCTTACATGCATAAGTAAATTTAGGGCATGATGAACTGATGTCTGTATTGCATTAAAATGCAAGAAAGTAGATTTACCTGTCTCAGGGACACCACAGCAAAATTCTTTCCTTCATCGTTAGAAGATAATACAACTTTCTGCACCATACCTCTTTCAGTGTGCTTTAACTTGATACTATGATCAGCACCTGAGTCTGCACATCTACCAATAACAATGTCTCCACTCTGCAGACTAGCACCAATGAAAGGAAAGCCATCATCGTCAAGGCTGTCAACACGTCCAATCTTACTCTGAATCTTTCCAAAATTCACACAATCCTCCAACTTCCGCTTCTTATCCAAAAGTTCCTTGTTGTCAACCTCAGTCTTGTAACTTCTGATATGCTCGGATCGAAACATACCACGCTCTAAAGAGGCGCGGTTCATTACCAAGGAATCTTCTTGATTGTATCCTAGATGAACATTGACCGCTACAATAGCATTCTGGCCATTGAAGAACTGTGGCTTTGGCAGTACTCGATTATGACCTATTAAATATCTAGGGTTTCCAAGACAGTCAGAAGTCATTGTTCTGAAAAGTGGCTTTTGGGGGTAGAACAATTGATGAGACAAAGTGTCCACTCTGATATTGGGATTTGTTGTGGAAAAACCAATTGCTTGTTGAGAATGTTTTTGAGCCTGGTAGAGAACTCTTCTTGCATGATCATGATTAGCAAAGGGAATAATTCCACAGCTTAAGCCTAGTAAGAAGGACATGTCAAGTTCACAATGCGTATACATTAATGGTTGCTTATCCCTAATATCTGCCAAAAGATATGTGATACCCCAAGCAGTACGGCAGTCTTCTTCTTCTTCAGTTCCAATAAGCTCAATAATACCTTCATCCAGAAGATATTGGAAGGTATAATTTTCTACTTTAGACCCTTTAATCTTAGCCAAGTTCTCAATAACTATAAGAGGACGCAAAATCCTTCCAGCATCAGAAAAAATGCGCACTTCTCTTTGATGTTCATCTCTTTTGATTTCCACCTGCACGAGAAAAACATTTGAAATGTCAGAAAAAAGCATAAAATTGTTTAAACAAATTTAAAGTAGGCCATGTTGGTTTGCATACTCACATTGAAATTCCAAAATAAGAGTAGAGCCATATTTAATAAGAATTGTTGTTATTCCTCAATAGACTTGAATGCTAAACGTATGAGGCCAAATTAAAATAGAACTGCTTTCCTCTATTAATGAGGAAAGTTAGCTTAAGTTTTATTCTGCATCAACGGCCCTATAAAGTATTTGGAGTTTAGTAAAATATGACAGTTGAAAACTGAGACAAGAATAACCTGATGCGGCAACTCTTTGCTTCGTCGCATCCGTCTTAGCTCAGAAGCAAACATAAGAGAATTTTCACAAACTCCAACCCATTCTCCATTTAGAAATACTTTATCTTTCCTACCCAGTCTACTGCAAGTATCATCAATGAGCTTCTCCATTCCAAATTCAAACAATCTGTCCATTATAGGTTCTGATATATTTGTGCTGACAAGTCCTGTGACAGCCAAATTCTTTACAAGCCCACAATTTTCACCATCTGGAGTAGAGAGAAAGCATACCCTACCCCAGTGAGAAGGATGCCTGGAAGCAGAAAACTATATTAGAAAGTGACAACCACCTCATCTCCAATCATTTGATCTGCAATAGATGCTCAAAAAGTCCTACTTCTTGGATGAAGAATGTACACAAGTTAAAATCTAAATCCTGTAAAAGACGTTTGAGAGTCTATTAAATATCAATATTTTATATCAATAGTTTTAAGCTCTTATGTGAAGTCGACATTGCACCTACTGTTTTAGCAAGCAGATGTATCCTGGCCAGAAAAAGAATATAACCATAAGAGGAGACAAATGAAAAGACAAAAAGAAATAATCATTAGATATAGAAATTCAGACATGGACATTGAGGATTCATAGAATAAAGAAAAAAAAGTTGTAACAATTAATACAGAGAATTTTGTGTGTCTGACTTACGGATATCTGGCATCCCCAACCTTCCCAGTGTATTGGACATGCTGCCTAGTTTTTCGCATGTCCACCACCGTTTGCAAGGGATTTGTACGCCCAAGATTTGCCACAACACCAGAAATCCTTTCTGTCCTCTTGAAAGGATGAGACCAAGCTCCAGTTGAGAATGCCCTTGAGAGACCATTAGTGACTATTGAAGCATCTAGATAATGCTCAATTGGGCGCACAACTCGATCTCCATCCAGGTCTCTCCGTAAGACCTTTTCCATGCGTTTCCGAGCATGTCCAATATGCACTTTCAGCTCTCGCTCAAGTAACTCACCAGCTAATTCAAACCTTTTGTTTCTAAAACTATCCCTGTTTTCACATTTTCTGCGGCCAGAATAGGCCTCTAAAAGGCACTTCAACATATATCCAAGAAATCGAGCCTTTTGTGAAGTGCTATGGAGACTAGGAAACAAGTACTTGTTAATGCACTCTTGTACAGATTCTTCCGGAGGAAATCTGGTTCCTTTTATCTGTTTACCAACATAAGTCAAGGCCTCACCAGTCCTGCGGAAGCCCTCACATTTATCATTAGCATTAAGAACTGTGGCAAACAGTATGTTTGTAATGCCAGTGTCTTCAATGTCATAATCAATCAAATCTATAATTTCTTTGTCAGATTTGACATTAAGTGCAAAAAACAAAATCCAGACAGGGATCTCTGTTGACAAGAAATAAATAGTAAGGCCTTTCTTCTCCCCTTTGACATCGTCAACCTTAGAAAGATCCACAAGTCTAATAAGTAATCTATTTCTCTTAACTTCTGATTTGTACGAGACAGTCCAACCTTGATTATTTGAAATCCAAAGTCTCTTCATACAAATTTGCTCTTGTGCAATGAAAACCTGAAATAATCGGGACATGACTTCATGTTATCACTGCAGAAATAAATTCTAGATATCCAAAATGTAGAGCACATACAAAAGAAATCAACAATCCAGGGGAAAACAAGAGATCAATAATAAATGAAGAAACAGGAAATACAAAAAGAATACAGTATATCCAACCAACAACATCATTTAATCCAGTATTGCAATGCCAAAGAAGAAAAATATACCAGTTAGTGAATCAAGTGCAGTGTACAGGAACAAGGCTCCAACTAGCACCAAAAAAATTTGCAAGTCTACCTGTTCTAAAAGAATTGTTCTACATCCAAGTTTTGAAATTTGTAAACAATAAGAGTTTATCCCATTTGAGAATCAAACAACACTACATTAACCTAATTTTCATCTTCAGAATAATAAGCTTGACCAAAGGATCTGAAAACAAAAATTAAGTCACCTTCTCTGCACCCTTTACCAAAAAGTAGCCTCCATGATCAAAATCACAATCACCATTTTCAGCTGTTTTCATCCAGCAGAGCTCAGACATCACCATTACAGGGATCCTTCCAATTATGATATCCCTGCTCTCTGTGCTAAGGATATCTTTTTCCAGAAATTGCTCTTTTCCAGTTTTGAACTTGTCACTTCCAGAAAGTCTTGGAGTGAATATCTGAAACAATTGCAGGTTCATATCAACATCAAATAAGTACTTCAAGTTGGACTAGGATAGAATGCCACAATAACATAGAATTATTTTCCTTTTTCCTCAAATGTATAAAGCCTATATAAATGAATGCCTTAATACGAAGATCCCAACCACAACACTCACAACTCTCTATTATCTAGGATTTGTCTCAACTAAATAAGATACATTTCCAGACCGCTCAATCACTCTATCCTATAGACAACCAGAAAAACTCCAAAAGATTAAGAACTTATCCACATGGATTGATTTAAAGTTAAAAGCAAAATGCTTAAGGACATTTCAATCTTCAAGCATTTGAGCCAACATAAACACATGCCAAAATGATCAGCTCTGCAGAATTTTATTGCCATTACCACCACAGATAAGTGCCATCTCATCTAAAAGCTTATTGCAATAAAATTCCTCTTCCTACCAAATCCTAAAATTATGCAAGATTTTGCCCAAGAAATACCAGCTTGTTGCTTTGAGATAAAAAAATGTAGTTGAACAAAAGTCTATTGAAAGATACTAATGGCATTGCAGATAAGATACAATAATATGAAACTATTGTCCAGATCCAGTGTTTCAAGATTGTCAAGAAACCAAAAACAGCATCAGTATAAACACCAATGGAATCCCAAATAACAAGCTTGTCGTAAGAAGTCAAACTCTGAAGAAAAGGAAGCATAAAAATACTCGCCTGAAGAGTTACATTCAACTTCATTCTTGCAGAATAGGTCATATTTTGTAGCCTGGCATACCTAGGAAGCATCTTATGTTCACTGTTTTCTGTACCACCCCAGAAGCTTGGTCGATCAAGAGTAACATTTCCGAATTTTACTGAAGCATATCTCCATCCATTCTCTCCCTTCCTTGATGGATCAAAACTAGGATGAACAGTGAGCTCACCAAAAGAATCAAAGACTCTTTGAAGGCCATTGTTAATGAAGTCATTATAAGAGTTAATTTGGTGACTTATCAGGCCATACTCATCGAAAAAAGATGTTGCTGCCTTTCTACAGAAATTCTTTAAAAATCCTTCACCCAAATTGCATATGCTAGCTACATCAACAATCTCATCATCATCCGTATCCATGAAAAGATCTTCCACGGCATCAGATGACATTCCCATTTTATCCAAAATCTAAAACAAAATTAAAAAATAAAAATATCAACAACGAGTCATAATAGCAAATGGATCAGTTAACATTCAGACCCTCCTATCAGTCTAAGTATGGCAGATAAAAGAAGACAATCTGCATATTTGAGGCACCAAAGAATGAAACAGGAACCATTATAGCCAGCAGAGAAATTTTTCTCAGCACCGCGTCATTATTTGTAAAATTAAAATACCTCTCTCAGTTATATTTGTCTGCCGTTTGTGTTTGATTATAATCTACCTTTCCTTAGAAATGCTGTTTATTGCTTACTTAGAAAACCAATGTAATTACATGATTTTGATTTTTTTTGCAATAATTTAAAAATGATGGATATGGTCGAGCCTCTCGGATCATCCAGAAACTTAAATTGCAACACAAACACATCAAGAATGATGTGGTCGAGAACAAATCATTTTTTTGCAGTTTGAGTTAACACTTGCAAGGCCTAAAAGCAAATGCACACTACGTGATTTATAAAAATATGAGTATCTTCGTAACAACTGGAAGTTTAAGCAATTGGCCAACTGAAAAGGGTGGGCAAAGCTCTCCACCATTCTCACAAATTCAATTCGCAATTAATTTGAGACCGTGAACAAAAGTACCAGGACATGCATGAAAGGATAACCCAAGTCTGTGACCCAGCAATCCAAACTTGTCCTCAGAAAACCTCTCAAAACAACCAACTCAAAACCCTTAAAAGGATTGAACTTACTGTGACCATCAATCAAAGAAAAGAAAGGGACAAACAGGAAACACAGTGGAGTTTGTTTGTGGGTTTTTGAACAGCAATTGAACAATTTTTAAGTTAGAAAAAACAATACCCAGTTAAAATAGTTTAACAAGAACGAACTTCACCCTTTCCTCTCGTGTCTATTTGATATGACCAGAGTATACACAAAAACAGTTGCAGATTAGAGGGGTTTTAATAGAATCAACACAGAAATGCAGGTACATGAAGCAAGGCTAAACACAAACTATGAATGAAAAAATTTAACCTTTAAGCTTCCTCAGAATGTATTATACACTGAAGAGAAAGAAGTCAAAACCCGCAAACCGCTTCTGAATAAGACTGGCCTCTTTCCCTGCCAGAAAACTCCCAGTTTAAGACGACTATGAACGCATCTTCACACAATGCAGGCTAGATTCTTCACTCACCGAGTCTCTCTCTCGCTATGGGCGATGGACGACGACGACACGACTCGTCGAGTCCCTGATCGTAACAGGTAAAAGACAATTAGACTCTTTGAAGTTTTATTTTATTAAAAATATAAGATTGCAAATATTATAATTTTTTAAAAATTAAACAAATTATAATTTTAATATAAACATATATTTATTTTTAATAGATACGTGTGAGTAAATAATGATATATTATCCATAAAAGCAAATTCTTTTACAACTTAAAAATATTATAAATCTGTAAAACAAAACCTTAAATTTAAGTATTGTTAAATTTAAATTTGAAAAGAAAAAATTTTCATGCAAGTACACTAAAAGAGATTTTAATCTTTATAATTTTGATGATAATAAAATATATTGCTATAGATAAATGTATTTTTGGTGATATTAGTAGCTTTATTATAATGAAATTAGGTGAATAATGAAGTTTAAAAGAAGAGCAAATTGAGTAAAAGAGTTTATTGAATAATTAACTATCAATGATTGTATAAAATGAGCATATATGCAATTCTAAGTTAAAAATTAAGCGTAAGGAGGAATCAAACATATTAAGACTTATTCAAATCATTACAATTCTTTTTATAACTTTATCTTAGTCAGTTCAATGAATTAAACTTAATCATTATATTATCATTTGCATATAGAACGTAAATGCATAAATTCTTTCATAGCTAATAGGAAAATTATTTTTTTTGGAAATTAAGATGAATTTTATTAATAAAGAAAATAAAGTTTAAATGTTACATATTTCAAAAAGACCTTGAATCAAGGAGAATTACTATAACATGTGTTAACAAAGCTGCTTAAGTAATTGGCTGAAAAAAACAAGAGGCAGAGGAGAAAATAGCAACCTCACAAAAATAGGAATTAAAACTGAGGGGTAGGAGGCTATCATAGAACTTTAGTTAATTAGGTTAAATCAAAAGGAGATTTTTTCCCCGACATTGACATTAGGCAATTGGGGAAGCCAACATCAACTTTAACTTATGAGTTTACTACATAAAACACATAGTTGGTTTAAGTTGGGGAGCCTATCATGTCCATAGCGTGTTTAATATGGCTAACCAACGGATTGTAGATGCTTTAAGAATTAAAACATTTTTCCAAATGCAATTTGCCTAGGGAACAAAGGGGAAGTGATTTTTGGTTTCTTCTATGTATGATTGAGTCGTAAAGCTAATAGATTTATAGAGGATTCATATAGTGTAATCTTCCAATGTAGGATTTGGGAGGTAGGAGGGAGGGAGACATACCTCTAAGATTAGTGATCTAGTTGCCTCCTTGTATAATGGTAGAAACTTTAGTTTATAGGAAGCATGTTACTTAGGGAGTGAAGATCAATTTTATTGAGGAGAAGGTTTATAAGGAACCAATTGCCACTCCAAAACCATGAATTCAACCATTGCTCTTTATGCTTTCAAAAGCCAAAAGTTGGAATCCGATAGGTAGTATGAGTGCATCCATTTTACCTAAAGGCTTTCATTATTTGAGAGTAATCTTCATATCCACTTAACCATTAGAACTTGACTTTTTAGTTTAAGTGAGGCGAGGCTCTATCCCCCTTCTTAGAAGGGGGAGTAGACTCTATCCCAAGCAACTTTAGCTCCATAAGAATGGTTACTGTTTCCTAACCAAAGGAAACATTTAACAATTTACTCTTGTTCCCTCACCAATTTTTTAGGCATGATCATATGAGAACCCTATTACTTATGGAGATTGGACAGAATACACTTAAAAAGTTGGATGTGACCATTTAGTGATATAAGCTTATTTTGCTAAGCTCCTACTCTTCTTTTGGTGTGTTCTAGTAAAGAGGAGCATTCCCTAAATTTGGGCTTTCTTTGGAAAATGGGTAGACCTAGGTAACTAAATGGAAGTTCATTAACTTACATACTTGTAATATCCTACATAAAAGCAATATTACTAACACCTATAGAAAAAGTAATTTTAGTTTTGTGGAGGTTAATTTTTAGGCCAAACATGGAAGTGTATTGGTTTAGAGAGCAAATGATGACTCTTAGAGAGTAAGTGTCAACTCTATAAAGAAACAATAGGTCATTAGCATAGGATAAGGTAAAGAGCTTGAGGATTTTACATTTGTGATGGAAGGAAAAAAGTGGGGAGTTGAGAATGTTTCTCTGACAAATTTTTAAGAAGACTTCTAAGGCAATGGAGAAAAGATAAGGAGATAAGGGATCTCCTTGTCTAATACCTGTAGCTCCTTTGAAGATATTAGTGGATTCTTTATTAAACAAGACACTAAAAGAAGTGGTTATAATGCTGTTTTTGATCTAAGATATAAAAGTGTCAGGGAAGTCGGAGGCTTTTAAATATCTAAGAATCAATTCCTAGTCTAGAGAATCAAAGGCTTTGAACATCTCAATTTTTATGGCACAACTTTTGATTTGTATAGTCTTTAAATAATTTTTGGGCTAGGACAGATTGTCATTTATCAATCTGCATTGGATAAAGGCCCTTTGATTTGGACTAATAATTGATCTAAAGGAGTTTATCAACTATCTCCAAGGACTTTGGATATGATTTTGTAAATTAGATTGCAACATGATATGGGGTAATAGTCTTGTGGGGTGAAGTGGTTATCCACCTTAGGAATTAGAAATAAGTATGTCTTGTTCATTTTCCTGAGCATTCTCTGGTTGTAAAAGAATTCTGGGACGGTATCTACCACAATTTGTCCGGTGATATACCAAGTTTTCTAATAGAAATAATCATCGAACCAATCTAGTCTAAATGTTTTATTAGGTCCCATTTCCAGAACTACCTTCCTGATTTCGTCATAAGTGGTAGGTCTTATAAGAAAGATTGAGGTTTCCTTTTGTATTCTAGTGGCAATATACACTTTGATGGATCGGAATGAGGAAAATGAGTTATTAGGAGTACTTAGGAGGTTTTTAAAGTAGTTGATTCACCCTGACTAGTAATCTCCCTTCCCTCTTGACCAGTGTAGACTTTGATTACGTTTTTTTTTCCCTGTGAGTTATAACTGTATTGAAGAAGAATTTAGAACATTTATCTCCCTCTTTTAATCATTAAGTTTTGGCTTTTTGTTTGAGATATGAGGAGTGTAATGTATTCGTTGAGTGCTACCTCCTTCGGTAGCCTTAAAGATTTATCATTAGGATAATTGTATAACTCAAGTTGTAGAGCTTAAAGGTTCCTTTTTGCACTCTGTAACATGATTCCAACATCAAGCCAAAAAGCACTTTTTAGGGATTTGAGCTCGACTTTGACTATTTTTAGTTTAGAAAATAGTTGAAATGCTTTGCAACCTTTGATAGTTACATCAAAACCTTTATTGGTGATTGAACCCAAGTTTGCTATATTATTCCTTGACATTTTCATGGTTTTTGTTATACTTTTTGGCTCCTTTTGTTGG
>JANIHZ010000008.1:22560498-22571464 GCA_027478365.1 Erythroxylum rufum
TGTATAATGTTATGTTAGTAAAGTTTGTTTGAACTCATGGAATAGTAAGGTATGAAGAATTGAAGTTCCTTTTGTATATGAGTAAGCTTAGCTTGATGTTAGATGTGAATGTATGTTTGTTTGAATGGTTGATTGTTGGTTATCGGATTTATGATTTTGGGACACACATCGCGATGAAGCTAATGGACGTCGCAACAAGCTTC
This sequence comes from Erythroxylum rufum, assembly GCA_027478365.1. Classification (NCBI taxonomy): domain Eukaryota; kingdom Viridiplantae; phylum Streptophyta; class Magnoliopsida; order Malpighiales; family Erythroxylaceae; genus Erythroxylum; species Erythroxylum rufum. Next base: position 22,560,702 of record JANIHZ010000008.1, read on the forward strand.
CCTTGTTTCGCCGCGACGAAGCTAGTAGACGTCGCGACGAAATTCCTTTGGTTCTCTGCGATGTACCGATATGACGTCGTGACGAGCGCCCCTTTTTGCAACTACGTCGTGGCGAGCATTGGCTTACGTCACGACGCACCCTTCTTTGCTGCGACGCTAGGAATTGTTTCAATTGAAGTCCTTTCCCCTTTTATCTCCTATAACTGTCCCGACAGGTCACCCCGGATTCAGCCTTGGGGGTCGGGACTCGGACCTAACATTCTTCGATATCAGAAACCGATTGTTAGGCTCTGAAAACGGGGTCCAGCATCTTTTGGTATCAGAGCTTAGGCTTTTTCCTAGGCTTAGAATGCATAGTGGGATGAATTGTATGTTATATAATTATTTGTTGCATTATGACTTGATTGATTGCATTAAGTGACATGCATATCATGCATACATGTAGGAAATAAGATTGAAATGTAGCTAATCATTAGTGTTTCTATTTGAAGGAGTAAGATGCCACCTCGTAGAAGGACAAGAGGAGTTCTGCAAGGATCAGTTGCACCTGACTTTCCTATAAGAGAGTAGACTACTAATGAGTCGGTAGCCCCAGGAAATGCTGAGGCTTCTGTAGGGCAAGGTAGTGAGCTCCTCTAATCGCAGACACAAGAGTCGCCAGTTCTGCAGGAACAAGTGCCTCTGTTGGATCCGAGGATGTTCCAAGCTTTTACTTAGGCATTTGTCCAGGCTATGGGTCAGATGCCACAGCCTTCTGCTTTGAGCCCAGCTAAGAAGGGGAAATAGTTTGATAAGTTGAGGAAGTATGGGTCAGTCGACTTCTATAGGACAACGGATCCAGAGGAAGCCGAGACTTGGTTGAGAAAGACCGAGAGGATATTAGATTAGATGGAGTGTTAGGATGATGAGAGGGTTGTGTATTCTGCAAGCTTGCTACAGGGAGATGCCCTACATTGGTGGGAGAGTGTGCCAGGGAGCCAGATGAGACCGGTAGGGTTGGAATGGAATGACTTCTTAGCTGCTTATAAGAAGAAGTACTTGTCGGAGGTGTACATTCAGCAGAAGCAGAGGGAGTTTCTAAGTCTCACCCAGAGGGAGATGGCAGTGAGCGAGTATGAGCACCAGTTTACACAGTTATCCCAGTATGTAGTTGAGATGATGATAAGTGAGGCGGCTAAGTGCCGTAGGTTTGAATCGGGTTTGCATCTATCCATCAGAGAGAAAGTAGTGGTGCAGAATTTTTGTGATTTTCAACAGCTAGTCGAAGCAGCATTGAGGGTTGAAAACATAGAGAATATAAAGAGTGTCGTGAACAAAAAGAGAAAGGCGAGATAACAGTTCAAGAGGGGAGGTGGTACTCCTATGCCTGAAAGGAGTGCTAGGACCTTCCCTGGGTAATCTGAGGAGCGGAGTAGTGGGGCCAGTAGGTCTAAATCTATGAGGACTCCCACTTTTTTTCATCAAGCCTCTACGGTGGGAGGCAACAGGGGAGAGGGAAATGCATCATCCATCCCTAAATGTGATCACTGCGGGAAACTCCATAGAGGTGAGTTCTATAGATTGACAGGAGCTTGCTTCAACTGTGGCGAAAACGGGCATATGGCTAGAGAGTGCCCTCAGCATGCAAGATAGGAGAGAAGTCAGATGCAAGTTTCCAAGAGATCTAAAACAGTGGGGCATAAGACGGCAACTGAAGTGGGCAGTTTTGATGCAGCTAAGAGGGTGAATCCTCCAGGGAGGCCAAAAGGACAAGCACTAACTCGGGTGTTTGCAATGATGCAGGAGGATGCAGAAACTGCTCCAGAAGTTGTTACTGGTATGGTAAATTATTTGATGCTGATATTGTTGTTTTGATTGATTCGGGGTCCACCCACTCATTTATTTCATCTGGTAGGCCTATGCATGGTAGAGATTTGAGCCCATTGGATACTCCGCTATTGGTGAGTACTCCAATCGACCAGTATATTGTGATTAGTCAAGTTTATAGAGACTGTGAGATATGTATTGGTGGGGAACAACTAGTGGTGGACTTAATGCCATTGAAAATGGGAGGTTTGGATGTAATTTTAGGCATGGATACGTTAGAGAAGTACAATGCCCATCTAGATTGTAAACAGAAGACAGTGGAGTTCGAATTGGACAACGACAAAAAAGTGGTGTTTACACGGGACAGAAAAGCAAGCCCGCCTAGAATTGTTTCAGCTCTGATGGTAGAGAAGATGATGAGGAAAGGGTGTGAGGCATTTTTGGCCTATGTGGTAGACACGAGGGCAGATAGAGAGGCTAGAAGATATTCCTATGGTCATGGAATTCCCGAACGTCTTTCCCGAGGAATTACCAGGACTACCGCCACCGAGGGAAATTGAGTTTCCCATTGAGCTTCTTTCAGGTACTGCACCAATTTCAATTCCGCCTTACCGAATGGCTCCGGTGGAATTGAAGGAGCTTAAGGAGCAATTAGAAGAGTTATTGGAGAAAGGGTACGTAAGGACGAGCTCTTCACCTTGGGGAGCTCCGGTCCTTTTTGTGAAGAAGAAAGATGGATCGTTAAGGATGTGTGTGGATTATAGAAAGCTTAATCATGTTACTGTCAAGAACAAATATCCGCTTCCACGCATAAATGATTTGTTTGATCAATTGCAAGGGGCAAAAGTTTTCTCCAAGATAGACTTCAGATCGGGTTACCACCAGTTGAGGATAAAGGAGTCTGATGTGCCAAAGACTGCTTTCAGAACACGGTATGGCCATTTTGAGTTTTTGGTTATGCTCTTCGGATTGACAAATGCCCCTGCATCCTTTATGGACTTGATGAATGGAGTCTTTAATTCTTTCTTGGACCAATTTATCATTTTCTTTATTGATGATATCTGGGTTTATTCCAAGAGTGATAAGGAGCACGAAGAGCATTTGAGGATTGCTTTGGAGACATTAAGGAAAAATGAGTTGTATGCCAAATTTGACAAATTTGAATTTTGGCTAAGGGGAGTAGAATTCCTTGGACATGTGATCTCAGAACAAGGAGTGCATGTGGATCCAAGGAAAATAGAAGCTGTGGTTAAATGGGAAGCACCTAAGAACATAACAGAAGTGAGGAGTTTCTTAGGTTTGGCTGGGTATTGCAGGAGGTTTGTGGAGGGCTTTTCCATGATAGCAGCTCCACTTCCCAAATTGACAAGAAAGAATTAGAAGTTTGTGTGGACAGAGGAGTGCCATAACAGTTTTGAGGGATTGAAGAAGAGATTGACAAGTGCACCAATTTTGACTTTACCTTCGGGTAGTGATGGGTATATAGTATATAGTGATGCCTCCAGGAAGGGATTGGGTTGTATGTTGATGCAAAAAGATAAGGTGATTGCTTATTCTTCTAGGCAATTAAAGCCTTATGAGATGAATTATCCTACGTATGATTTGGAGTTAGCAGCTATAATCTTTGCATTGAAAATATGGAGACACTACTTATATGGAGTCACCACCAGGGTGTTTACGGATCACAAAAGTCTCAAGTATCTGATGAGCCAGAAAGAGTTGAATCTGAGGCAGAGAAGATGGTTGGAACTGCTGAAAGATTATGATTTGATGATAGACTACCACCCGGGGAAAGCTAATGTAGTAGCGAATGCACTGAGTAGAAAATCGACTATGGCACATGTGGAGACAGTATATGTTCCTTTGTTGAAGGAATTACCCAAACTTCGGGTGACATTGAGGCAAGCTGAATCTAGGTGTATATTGGCTAACTTTAGGGTAAGGCTAGTGTTAAATGAGAAGATTAAGGAATTACAGGCACAGGATGAGTACTTGGCAGGCTCAGAGAAGAGATTAAAAATGGTAGACCTTCAGAAATAGAGATCAAAGAAGATGGACTGATGGTGGTAGGTAACAGATTGTGTGTTCCGAATATATTAGAGTTGAAAGATGAGATATTTGATGAGGCGTACAATGCTCCCTATGCATTTCATTGACTTTGGCACTTTGGTGTTGAATTTGATCAAATTACTCTGCAAATGTAAGGTTTCACCTTTTTGACTATATATTAAGGCTTTAGAAGGAAAGGCTGTGTTTATAGTTTTGTATTTTTTTTTTATGTATCAATGCTAAGGGCATTAATCCTATGTTCATTTTATAATTATAATTCCTTATTAGAAATAGTAAGGCATCTAAAATCTTTTTTATCTCTAAAGGATATCGCTAGGCTGGATAGCAATTCCATGAAACAAGGCCAATGTAAAGGCTAGATTCTATTAAACTTAAAAGAGAATCTTGAAAATAGTAAAACCTAGATTTTCTCAATACCATTAATAGTGAAGTGGTTAATCCATCTTTAGAAAAGGACTTTTACTCATACTTATACTAATCCTATATAAATATATTTGAAAATTTTGTTATTATGTTATTCATTGAGCTTTAAGTTACTAAGTAAATCTTTTCAAAAGCCTTTGAAAGAAGAATTTCTAGTTCCTCTGTTTTAATTGTATAATCCTTTTTTAACAAAAAGTTTAAAATTTGATTATTGATAAATTTGATCTTTTTGAATTATTGGTACTCCCAATTATCAATAGACTTTTCAAAGTCTTCTATTATTATTTCATCATTATTAATAATTTTCTCATTAATACTAGAGGTAGATACAATAGAGAAGGATTTGGATATGATAAGGAAATTAATTACTTAAGAATATTGGTTTCTCTAGTTATGAATAAGTTAAACTAACAAACTTACTGGCCACTTCTTGCTCTACTTGTTAGGACCACCTACCCTTAATACAGTAAATGAAGAAGGAGAAACAATGTTAAATGATAACAATGAACCCATACAAGATGTAGCCTCAACTTGAATATTAGTAATATAATCCAATTTTACTTTAATATGTCTGGTGTGAGAGGAAGCTGCTTCTCTCTTTCCATTGAGAGCTTTTACTATAACTTCATTACATTAGTCACTCAATTTTGTTGCCTTATTTTGTTGTCTTCCATCACCTTTACTCGTTTTGCTTTATCTTATCACCTCTGTCTTTACTACTTCTACTGGAGTTCAGTTTGTGTCTTTTATTTCTACTCACTTACTTCCCTCTTAGGTTCCTTAACAACTAAGGGGCACTTTAGTCATTTTCTCCTTCTTCTTTTTATTTCCACTTACTATTTATTATGTTTTTGGAATGGTAATTCTAAAATTTTCTTTGTCTTACAACTTTATTTCCTTTTCCCTCTTTCTATGGTTGTTACTCCTTCTATTCTTGTTCAGAAACAATGTCTTGGAAAGACATTTTCCACCCCTTAGCCTCCTTTCCTTCTTACATATACCTAGACTTCGATTAAACCTTGCCTTTCCTCTTCCACCTTAGTTAACATTCACTCGCAACTCAAGGAAAATCTTGTTACTCTTAATACTTCTATCAACCTTCAAGATCACCCCCTCTAGGAAGACCTGGTGTAAGGTAGTGTCTGATCTCTCCCCTAATTAAAATAGAATATTTTCCCCCTTTATCTAAAGATGGTCAGTCAATTTTCCAATCCTCAAGGGACTTTCTATTGCAGGAGCACTCAACTTAGTATTTCTTTTTTGACATGAGACCTACATTTTCAATTATGGTTGCATAAGCCAAGCTGCAATTAGGTAAAAAGGTACTAAGTGAAACACTCATTAATCCTCAAGGATTTGTCTTCAAGCTCAGCTCTATGGAAGAAGCTCACAAAGTAGAAGAAGCCATGCCTTGGCACATTAAGGATAAGTCAATTTTTCTATAAAGCCAGTCTCTGAGGATGAAGCTGGATCATAGAATGTTCATACATGTTTCATTGTGGATCAATATTCATAACGTGCCCCTTAAATATTAGTCTTAAACTAGTTTGAGCTATTTAGCTAGTTACATGGGCCAATCTCTTTGTATAGATTAATTTACATCCTGCCTAAAGAGCATAGGGTTTATTAGGTTTTGAGTTCAGGTGGATACGCTGCTGAAGTTTCCTAAGGTAATTCTCTTAATGCAATTGAATACCTGGAAAAGTTGCTGGAGGATTCTACCATATCACCTACCACTAGAAACCAACTCCAGACATCTTGGGCAAAGAATGTGAAGGACTGACAAAGTTTTTCAAGGAAGTGATTATGAGGAACTAATAGGATTAGACCCTAAAATTCATCTTTAAATCATAAGTTAGTAGGGAATAAGCAATCTATTATTATTGTGAAAGAAGAAAATATGTCTATTAGTAATGTTCAATCTAGTCTTAATATTAACGTGCAACCTACTGTTCGAGCTAGTGCTATATGTTCTAAAGCACTTGATGTTAATAAGCCTATCCATTAAGCTAACTTGGTTGACCTTGCTCTTAGTTGTTTAGTTAATGTAGTGAATCTACCTTTAATCATGGTGCCAACTCTTTTGAAGTATACATTTAATGGTGAATGCTCGAGGAAGGTTAATAGACAAATATTTAACTATATTTTTACACCCATATTTAATGAATTTTTCTTGATATTTTATAGTTTTGTTGTATATTTGGTACTTAATTCACTCCAAGTGTGTTTATAGGTTATAATTGCCTTAACAGACTTAAAGGAGAAGAATTTGGATGAAAACATGATATAAAACGAAGATTCAAAGTACAGAAGGGGTGCACGACTGTGCATCAGTCTATACACTTCTTCCCGACAGCGCAAATTCTCAATTTTTAGAGATTTTGGTTATGCTTGGTCTGATGTTTGAACAAATACCTAGAATTCAATATAAAAGACATTTTTTGGAGGAAAATGAGGGAGTAGACTTTTGGAGACAATTCTAGACATAAAGAATGCTCAGAAGGAACGATATTAATCCAAGAACATGGAAGAAAGGAAGAAATCATCGAAAGATATAACAAAATACAAGATCAATCCTCTACCTTGCAAGAACATTCGATAGAAGAGAAAGGCATATTTAGAATTATGAACTCTTTGTTTTCTATTTGTTTTCCTTTCAGTTTATGTTTGATTTCATTTTCTATTAAGTGTAGCTAAGCTTCTTTATTGTTTACGTCAAATGAACCCTATTTTGTGCTACAATATATTTTAATTCTTTTATTTAATATAATTGTTTGATTGTTCTATTGCAATTCGATTACATGTTTAATATATATTCTAATAGATTTGGGAATATTAGTTCATAATTTGATTTCAAACGTGGAGATTAAGAAATCTTAGGTTTGAATAAATCTAACGTAATTGAATGGAGTTGATTACAGCCCTAGAGATAGGATGACATAAATCTTTTAGATTATGGTTAGACCTAATAGAGGGATTCACAAATTAGTAAAGCAATCATATAAACTTTAACCTGAGTAATTCAGTTGAAAACCTTAGGATTAGTTGTTAGTATACTCAAAGTCAGCTATTAACATACCATAAGAATCTCCACAGTCTAATAAATTAATAAAACAATTTCATAATAAAAGATCAATCAATTAAGGTTTTTTAGGGGGATTCGAACCTAGATACTAATTTCCAATATCGATAGTTTTCTAAGTAATTTCTTATTTATGTGTTCAATGTTGCTACTATTTTAATTTAATTGTTTTTATTTGTTCTTTTATTTATTAAAATCCAAAATCAATCCATAAGCTAGATAAAATAAAAAAGGTAATTACTAGTAATCACTGTCTTCGTGGGATCGACTAGTACTTGCCAGTACTAGCTACATTTATGTTATGCACTTGCAATTATTACAATATTTACTAACTTAGAAAAAGTCAATCGAAGGTCGCTTTAGTTAAGGAGAACAACTTTGATTTGATACTTAAGGCCCCTAACTCCACTGTTTCTTCTCCTAGCCATTCGGTGCTAGCAAAATCCTTGATGTGGTTACTTAATCAATTGGCATAGCTAACTCTAACTCCTTCACCCACATTATCAAAAGGTGATCTAGTAGAAAAGTAAAGGGTAAGAGTGGTCAGGGGAAACGCTTTTCTAACTTTTCTATATGACTATCATGGTTTAGAATGAGAGGGGTATTAATAACCTTAATAAACAACATATTGTTGTTGTAATTAAACCTTTGACTTTTGGAAACAAAGCTCAATGAATCAGCTTGTAAAGAGCTTTGGTTCAATAAAAGAAATGATTGACATTTTATCTCTAATTATCATTTTCACTTAAAGGGGATAATTGTTGTTGTTTTTGATCCAGATAAGGTTAAAGTTATTGAATCCTTTGCTAGTGAAAAAAGCTATTCACTTGTAAATTAATTTCAGACGAAGTAATTATGATGCTTTTATATCATTCATCTATGCCTTTAGTTTTGGTTTTTCAAAGAACCAATATGTAGAATGACCTTATCAGAGAGTTCTAATGACGCCCCAGCATATACCATGGAAGTCTTATAGCATGTCTAGGGTGTATTAAGAAGTGACCATAATGAATTAAGTATATCTAAGTATAGTAAGGGACATAATGGTACTTAATGTAAAAGATAAGTGTAAATGGATAATTTGTTCGCTTCTGCATGGACATACATACTTAGACGTGAAATATGTATAGAAATTTTTGATATGTTTGCTTAGATTTATGAATGTGATGTGAGGGGAATTGATAAAATAAGTAAATGGGATGTTTTTGGTTAAATTAGATGTATTTTTGTGTTACTCTTACATGATAAGACCAAAGTTAGTTGATTTGGGATGTATACCTAGTTGAATGGATTAGGTTTCACTAACAGACTTTTGTAATTTGGCCATATCTGGGTTTGTAGACCTCAAAATTAGATAATTTCAGTTGTAGATTAAACTAAAGAAATAGGTCTAAAACTTTCATGAAGGAATCGAAATCTGCTTCTACCTTTAAGAGTTTTGAATTCTATTTTGAAGTTGAGTTCTAGCTACTGTCCTTGTTTTTGAATGGCCTGTAGTGTTGGGGGTATAACTCCTGATATAATTAACCAAATTGCATGAAATTTATGTCATTAGAAACTTAAGATATAGGAGAATGAAACAAAATGATAAGATTATAGGTCACTATAGGAATTAAAGGAAGAAGAAGGACCAATATGCAATTTTCCTAAAGTCAACTCATGGACTAATAAGATTAAAGCATGTTTGTCCAATAGAATTGTAACACATGGTCCAATGGAATTGTAACACATGGTCCAATAGAATTATAACATATGGTCCAATAGAATTTTAACACATAGTCTAATAGAATTGTAACACGTGGTCCAATGGGATTGAACCATGTGCCCAGGACTAGAAAATTCATGAAAAGGAATATAGAGAGGGGAGATGGATGAGACTTTGATGGCTTAACTTTAGATTTTTCTCCTCTCCATTTCACCTTCTTCATCCTATCATTTTTCACTTGGTGATTCAAGCAAAGCTAAAGAGGAAGGGAAGGAAAATCAATAGAAGAACGACTTTGCCAATTTTAAGGATTGGTACTTCACTTAGTTAATTTATGTATTTGTGTATATTTGAATGTGTACAAAGATTCATTTGGATGTGTAATGGTTTATTGGATGATACTTTGGTGTTATTTTGGTGTTATCTTGCATAGAATTGGTTGAATATAACAAGAGACTATCGTGTCGTGGAATTATGTCCAAGCTTTGTTGAACCAATCACATTGTTTGAGTCATAACAAAACCTAAAAACCTCTAAATTGTGTGATTTTAGTTGCATATGAAACCTAATACATAGAGCTAAACATGTACTCTGACTTAATTTTGGCTTTATGACCTTGAAAATTGAGATCGAAAATGGTGACCTGATGCTACCCCTGTTTTGGAGCAGCTTGTGATATTTGGTCTATATCTCATGAGTTACGAGTCCAAATGACCTGATTGTTAGTTCTATAGAAACAAGAGACATAGAGAGAGAAATATATAGAAGACCTAGAAACCCAGTTCTGACATTTTGTATATGAATATTAAGGAATAAGTAATGGTATGAATGGAGAGAATCTCTGTCACGACTGTGGCATTGTTTTTGTTTCTGATTTCTACCGTATCTTATCCAAACCTTTATGAATGTGTATGAAAATTTTCATACACCTAGAAATAAATGAAATAGGACTTCCATATATGAATTGGGAGACTGTGTTAAGTCAAAATGACTTTACGATTAATAATTTTGATGAAGGCCAAATAATAATGAAAGAAGAAAGTAAGACGGAAGCGGATACGAAAATGAGATGGAAGAAAATGAGACGGAAGTAGATACAAAAATAAGATGGAAGCAGATACGAAAAAGAGACGGAAGCAGATACGAAAATGAGACACAAAAAATGAGACGGAAGCAGAAAGCAGAAATGAGACAATCGAAATGAGACAGAATAAAAATGAGACGGAAGAAAAAGAGATGCAAAAAATGAGACGGAAGCAGATACACAAAAAAGATGTAAGAAAATGAGATGCAAGAAATGAGACGGAAGAAATGAGACAGAAGAAAAATGAGACGGAAGCAAAAAGCAGAAATGAGACAATAGAAATGAGACGAAACAAAAATGAGACAGAAGCAGATACAAAAATGAGACGGAAGAAAATGAGACGAAAGCAGATACGAAAATGAGACGCAAAAAGTGAGACAGAAGCAGATACAAAAATAAGATGGAAGAAAATGAGATGCAGAAAATGAGACGGAAGAAATGATATAGAAGAAATGAGATGACAGAGAAATACGACGAAAGAAACGAAGACGAAGTCCCGACACCACGTCGGATGAATAATCAGTTTGAGTTAGTTATAGAACTCAACTGAATAACTGTTTCTTCAAAGATCAAGAAACAAGAAGAAAGAAGCA
>JANIHZ010000008.1:22585575-22596461 GCA_027478365.1 Erythroxylum rufum
AATGTTCTGGTGGTGCACCTTTATCGTGGGATACTCGTCGGAGTGACCTTCGGGTTTCCCGTTGTGTACCCTACGGTAAGGGGGCGCTACAGACTATGTGTAAGTTGCCCTAACCATCAAATTAATGAGAAATTACTTATACAATATTTTTATGATGGACTTTTGGCTATGGATAAGAGCCTAATTGATGCAACCAGTGGAGGTGCCTTGGCCAATAAGACACCTGAGCAGTTTAAAATTTTAATTGAGAACATGGCAGCTATTCATAACAATTTGGAGCAAGATTAAACTCATCTTCTAAACATATTAACGAGGTGAATGTTTATGATTTACACCAAAAGATTGTTGGACTAACCTCTCTTGTTCGTCAACTTGCTGTACGTAATATGCAATTAGTGAGGCTTGCGAAATTTGTTTAGTAGTTGGGCACCCAACTGATAAGTGTCCCATGCTTCAAGAGGAATCTATTGAACACGTTAATGCAACGAGTGGATTTTCGAGACAATCGTCCTAATCTTAGTTATGGAAGCCCACAAGTGAATCAACCATGTCCAAATTTTCAACAATATAAGCAGCCATATGTTTCCAAAACAATAACAACCATCTCAACCCTCTATTTCCAATTCTTGTTCTAATATGTCTTTAGATGATATTTTCAAATCTTTAGCTTCTAACACTTTGCAATTGTAAAAACAGACAAGAAAATTTTAACAAGAGACAAGGACTAGTATCCAAGACTTGGCAAATCAAGTTGGCTAATAGACAAGACAATTTTAACAAGAGACAAGGACTAGTATCCAAGACTTGGCAAATCAAGTTGGCTAATTAGCCACTACAGTGAGTAATTTCGAATGAAGGGTTTCTGGAAAGTTGCCATCTCAAACAATTGTTAATCCAAAAAAGAGAATGCAAATGAAATTGTTTTAAGAAGTGGAAAAGAGCTAGAAGCACCAATAAAGACCCCTCCAATAGCTTCAACGCAAGAAAAGGATAACAAAATTATCTTACCCAGCAACTTTCCCTACAAGGATGATGAGAACGTTCCCAAAAAACATGACGAACCAAAAGCACGTAAGTTTCCTCCATTTTCTGATTATAAATATGTTGTACCTTATCCAGGACATTTGAATAAATCTAAGAAAGAGGAGGAAGAAAAAGAATTCCTTAAGACTTTTCGTAATTGTAAAGTAAATATTCCTTTACTTGATGTTATTAAACAAATACCTTGTTATGCTAAATTTCTCAAATAATTATGTACACATAAGAGGAGACAAAAGCTTAAGGGAGTTGAAAAGATTATGATAGGGGAGAAAGTTTATGTTATGATTCAAAGAAAGATTCCTACTAAATGCAAAGACCCAGGTTCTTTCACTATCCCTTGTACAAATGGTGGTATTATATTTGAAAAGGCCATGTTAGACCTAGGTGCTTCAATTAATGTTATGCCACGTTCTATTTATGCTTCTTTGAAACTAGGTCCTTTATACAAAACTGGTGTTATAATTCAATTGGTAGATAAACCTAATGTAAGTTAATAATTTAGTTTTTCCTGATGATTTTTATGTTCTTGATATGGAAAACAATGATCAAAGTGCTCCAATATTGTTAGGAAGACCATTTTTAAAGACGTTCAAAACTAAAATTGATGTGCATGATGGTACCCTCTTTATGGAATTTGATGGTGAAGTTGTTGAAATTAATATTCATGATGCCATGAAATTTCCTAACAAAGATGATTCTATTTGTACCATTGATGTAATTGATTCTTTGGCACAAGTGGTTTTTGATCTTAATGGAAAGGATGCTTTGGAAGTAGCCATTAGTGAAGATGTTAATGAAGAGGATTTTGAAGAATTTTCATTTACTAATGGGCTATAAGAGAACATTTCAGCTCTCAATGAAAATCATGAGGAACAAATGCAAGGTAACATTTCTTATATTGATTTACCTATTTCTAATTAGAGACTTTTACCTTTTTTGAAACAAGCACCAATTCCTGAATTAAAACCCCTTCCTAAGCATTTGAAATTTACGTTCCTTAGAGAAGGAGGAATGTTTCCATTCATCATCTCAAGCACACTTATCGAATAACAAGAATAGAAATTGGTGTAGGTTCTTAAGGAACATAAGATGACTGTTGGATGAATAATTGCTGACATTAAGGGAATTAGCCTGTCTATATGCATGCATAGAATTTTATTAGAAGAAGGAGAAAAACCTTCTAAAAAACAACCCCAAAGGAGATTAAATCCACCTATGTTGGATATGGTTAAAAAAGAAATACTTTAATTGCTTGGGGTTGGAATTATTTACCCTATTTTTGATAATGATTGAGTTAGGCCCGTGCAAGTAGTGCCCAAAAAGACCAGAATAACTTTTTTGAAAAATCAAGATAATGAATTGATCCCTACTTGTAAGCAAAATGGTTATTTTTAAATTGCAATTGCACCGGAAGATCAAGAAAATACTACTTTTACATGCCCATTCGAAACATTTACATATCGGTGTATGCCCTTTGGACTTTGCAATGCCCCTGCCAATTTCAAAGGTGTATGATTAGCATATTTTCATATTATATTGAAAACATCATTGAAGTTTTTACAAATGATTTTACCGTTCATGGAGATTCCTTTGATAACTGTTTGCATAACCTTACACTAGTCCTTAAGAGAAGCATTGAAACTAACCTTGTTTTAAATTTAGAAAAATGTCATTTTATAGTGCTATCTCCTCTAAAGGAATTGAGGTTGATAAATCTAAAGTTGATATTATCCAATCCTTACCTTACTCCATTAGCGTGTGGGAATTTCATTCTTTTCTTGGACTTGTAGGGTTTTACAGGATATTTATAAAGGATTTCTCAAAATTGCCTTACCTCGATGAAAGTTGTTGCAAAAGGACATAGCTTTTAAGTTCGATGCAATATGTAAGAAAGCTTTTGATCAATTGAAAACATTACTGACTACCGCACTAGTTATGCAACCACCAACTAGAATGTACTCTTTGAGATAATGTGTACTCTTTGAGATAATGTGTAACACAAGTGATTATGTTGTTGGCACTGTGCTAGGACAAAGAATTGGGACGACATCACATGGCATTTATTATGCTTCCAGAACTATAGATGATGCTCAACCCAACTACTCCACCACAAAAAACGAATGTTTGATTGTTTTTTCTTTAGAAAAATTTCGCTCTTATTTGGTTGATTCTAAAGTAATTATTTATTCTAATCATGCAACTGTTTGTTATTTATTGACGAAGAAAGAGGCAAAACCAAGACTAATAAGGTGGATACTTCTCTTAAGTGAATTTGACATAGAGATAAAGGATAAGAAAGGAAAAGAGAATCAAGTTACTGATCACCTTAGTCGTTTGACTAGGGAAGAAGATAAGTTTACTTTAAATGATAATTTTCTTGATGAACACTTATTTGCAATTAAGTAAACAGAACTTGGTCTGCTGATATAGTTAATTATTTAGTTACCAAGACTTTTCCTAATAACACGCCTAAATCAAAAAGAGATAAAATTAGAAGTGATACTAAATATTATGTGTGGGATGATCCTTATTTGTGGAAACATCGTGCTAACCAAATAATTATATAATGTGTTCTTGATAATAAGACTTTGTCTAGTTTAAATTGTTGTCATTCCTATGCATATGGTGGTCACTTTGGAGCTAAAAGAATAGCTAGAAAGGTTTTAGAATGTGGTTTTTACTGGCCAACCTCATTTCGAGATTCACATTTCTTTTGTAAATCATGTGATAATTGTCAAAGAACAGGTAATATATCCCAAAGAAATGAGATGCCACAAACCCCTATACTAGTTTGCAAAATTTTTGATGTTTAGGGCATTGACTTCATGGGATCGTTCTCTGCATCATTTGGTAATGTTTACATATTGTTAGATGTTGATTATGTTTCAAAATGGGTGGATGCTAAAGCAATCAAAACTGATGACTTTATAATTGTTCCAACTTTTATCAAGTCTCACATCTTTTGCAGGTTTGGAATTTCAAGAGCATTAATAAGTGACCGAGGCATTCACATTTTCAATCAAACCATTGAGGCCTTACTTAGAAAATATTGTATTACCCACAAGATTTCAACTGCTTATCATCCACAAACTAACGAGCAAGTGGAGGTATCTAATCAGAAGATCAAGTCTATACTTGAAAAGACAGTAAAACAAAACAGAAAGGATTAGAGCTTGCATTTGGAGGATGCTTTATGGGCATATAGGACAACATATAAAACACCTATTGGTATGTCACCTTATCAGTTAGTGTTTGGAAAACCATGCTACCTTCCGGTTGAGATAGTTCATAAAGCTTATTGGTCCATCAAGAAGTTCAACATGAAGATGGATGAAGGTGGGGAACACAGGAAGTTGGAGTTGCAAGAGCTAGATAAGATTCGCAGTGATGCCTATGAGAACAAAATAATTTACAAAGAGAAGACAAAAGCTTTTCATGATAAAATGATTTCAAGAAAGGAGTTTAAAGTTGGACAATAAGTTCTTCTTTATAATTCTCGATTTCGATTATTTCTAGGTAAGCTTTGTTCTCGTTTGAAGGGCCTTTTATTATTATTAATGTTTTTCCTCATGGTACAGTTGAAATTCAAAGCATGAAAACATCTAAGGTATTCAAGGTCAATGGTTATAGACTCAAGCCTTATTATGAGGGCTTTCAACTTGAAAATGTGGAGGAAATTTTGATTGAGGTTCTAGTTTACTTGGAATGAGGAAGAAAAAATTAAGTGGAGTCATCGACTTTAATTAAAGGCGTTACTTAGGAGACAACCTAAGGGGTGTTGTTCCTTCTCTATTTCTTTATGAGCTAGTTTATTTTTCGTTATTTGTTCCTTACTTTGCATTTAACCTTACACTGGGGACAATGTAAGTTATAAGTGTAGGGGAGGGGATAATTTGAGATTTGTCATTTAAAAAATTCCCTTTGTTTTGTTTTTAGCATGTTAAATTGTTTTTAAGAAGATGGTACATTCATACGTAGAGAGTGAATAACTAGAGAGATTCATGACAAGTTAGGTATGTAAGCTTACTCTTATGATTGATTGATAAGTGTTTCTTTAGAAGAGTATTAACTAGTAATAGACACAAATTATCTGGTGAGACTTAGGCCTACTCGACTGACTCATCAATTCAGTCTTATACTTCTTTTCATATGTGACCTTCATGAACTTGTACCTCCTGACCTTGCCTTGGTTCCTACTCTGTGCAACACAAAAATCATTAACTCTTTCTAGATTATTAAACTACATTAGCCAAATGGCCTATCTTCAAGTATTTCCTTAAGGTTTAACCCCACTGAGTCTATTGGTTATTTCTTTCATTAACTTGCATTACAAGCCTAAAGACTTGAAAAACAACATACTGAACTGAGTTTGAGAACTTGTGGAGTAACGCTCCCTCTGTTGTTACTCGTGACAGTCATTTTTGTGGGTTTCTTGGAAGTGAATTATGGGTTGATAATTTAGTTTGGTACGCCTAATTTGGAGCATGTCTTCATCTTTTACATTATTAGGCTCCATTGTTTGATTAGTTTACTAATCTACTCTATTGTTGATATGTATTCTCTTTTAAGTCATTTTCATGTTTTAATTTGAAAAAAAAACTCGCTAGGTGAAAACCTAAAAGGGCACCTAGGCAAAAGTTAGAGTTGAAAAAAAAAAGAAAAATATATTTTTGTGGAATTAATTTATAAATGATAGAGGGAATCAATTCCTAATGTCTTGTACTCTTTCAAGAGTGATATTCCCTCATTCTTTAGTAATAAAGGGGTGATTTAGGGTATTTGCTAAGGGTGTATGAATAGTGATGTTGAGATTTGGCTTGCAAGTTGATGGCTTCGTTGGAGATCTTATTATTCATCTCTTCAAGACTGTGAGGTGAACTGCACTATATTTACTATTACTCCATCACTTCTTACGCTCTCGAGCTTTATTTTCAAAATATTATCTTACCCTTTCCCTAAGCCTACATTACAACCCCATGAAAGACTTTTGATTTGTGCTCTGCATGAAACCTTTGTACATCTATAGGTTGTGAGTGGGACAATAGTCAAGTTCAGTGGATTGTCTAGTTCATGGAAGGTATTTGAGTGAGCACTAGAAATTGTTTTTAATTTTAAACACTTGAGAGTTTTGACTGTGAGAGTCTACTAATTGATTACTTAGTTTCAAAAGGGAACGGTTGTTGATTGATCATGAGTAAGATAATTTGATATTGAATTCTTGATGTGAGTTTTGATGGTTATTGATCTCTCTATATTTTGATTTTGCCTATCCTTCTAATAATCGGGAAGGGAAGATGTTATTGAACTTTTACTTTATCTGATGATAGTCAAAGGCTAAGTATGGGGGAATTTGACAAGAATTATAATATCATGTTTTTCTCCACTAATCCTTAGTCTTTTATGTTTATTACTAGCCTAAAAGTACTCATTATATGTATATTTTGATTTAGGTGTGTTTTGGAAGAAAAAGGAGCAAAACGAGATAATTTCACAAATTTGGACAATTTTGACATATTATCATATTTGGGTCATAACTTTCACATAAAAACTTTGATTGAGATTATTCAAGTGGAACTGGAAAGCCCACGAATAGAGCTACAACTTTCATGTTTTAAGTTTTTAGTAATTCTGACTAGAAAAGGTCAGAAATTTGCCCAGAAGTGAACATTGCTACACTAATCCAACCCAGATTTGCCAGATTACTACACAATAATCAAGGAGATAATTAAGGAAGCCTCCTAAGCTAACTTAGAAGTGAAATATTAGTTGAAAGGCCACTTCCCTCAACCAAGAAGACTATTATTTGCATTTTTATTATTTTCCTTCATTGGGTATTTTGCTGTGGAGAGAATATTTGGCATATCTTTAAGAGATTTTCTAGGTTTCTATCTATTGGTTTTTTATTACGTGAAAGAGGAGGGGAAGACATCTAGGGAAAAAAAAAGACACACAACACACGCCTCTTTCTCCTCTCTTGACACCTTAAAGCTTCTTCTATGGCCCTGTGTGGCTAATCTGATTTTTGGACGAAGGAGTTGAAACCTCGGAACATCAAAACTGTGAGATCTAAATGAGTTTATTGTTTTAATTTACATTTTAAGTTCTATTGTTCTTTCATGCTTATTATCATAATTATCGTTCATGATTGCTAGGAGGCCTACTGGTTAATTTTGTTTGATAATCTACTGCTAATCAAGTAGCAACTAGGATTTAGTAATTTCGCTGGTGTTGTTATTAAATCCTAGGAAGAATAATAGGCTAAGTCTCTCTTAATCGATGGTGGTTAAAGGAACTTTGATTTATTGATCTCTCTATTTCTTAATGTTGTTGTTAGATTAGATCTTTCATGATGGGCTTAGATTGTCTAATAATTAGGGTTAATTGGTTCGCTAGTGTTCTTTGTTAACCACACGTGAGGAAAGATAAGAAATACTTGTTTCCCCAGTAAACACTCTAAGTGGAATTAATTATTATTAATTGTCTTTAAGCTTAATCTTCTTACATTTATTAGTATTTTATTTTATTCGTGACAAACAAAACCCCCATCAATCTTAGTAGTAATTTACATGCACTTTTAGTTGCCTTTCTCTGTGGATAGACCCTTATTCCCATTACTACAAGTTTAATTTCTAGGAGTAAGGTTTGTTTTTGATAGTCCTCGACAAGCTCATCAAATCTTAGAATTTCCACCTTTAAGCAAAAGATAAGGGTCTAATGGCTATTGGAAGAGGACATGGAATCTTCTTTTCTCTTAAGGTCTATCACTGCTAGAAGGAACTCTAATAAATATCTTATCTTTATAATGAGGTGGACTTGAAGTTAGAGGGCCAAAATCAGCTAAAGGAGATGGCTCTCAGTTATTTTTTAAATGTTCTTAATCTTACCATTATCAGCTAAAGGAGATGTCTCACAATTATTTTTAGAATGTTCTTAATCCTACCACTTCTTGTACTACTTTATCTCTTGAGGACCTTTTTTAAGTCCATTTTTTATAGTCAATATAAAAAGATGATTAAGAAAGTTGAGGTATTTGAGATTGAAGTAGTTGTGTTTAGTTTCAATCCTAATAAGGAACCTAAACCAGATGGGATTAACACTTATTTCTTCCAAGAATCTTGACAAATCATTAAACATCAAGTTTTTCAAGTTGTTCATGAACTCTTTAGGAAAAGGCTCCTTAAACATTTCATTATTACTTATAGTTTCCTTGTATGTAAATGCCCGAACTTTAGCTAACTCAAAAATTTTAGAACCATCTCTTGTTGTGATACCTTTTATAAAATTATATAAAAAAATCTTGCTTTTAGACTTAGCTTTATTACAGGCTCTTTGATTTGTAAATATTAAGGTGATTTTATTAAAGGTAGAAGCATTGAGGATAACATTCTTTTGGCTTAGAAATTATTCAAAGGCTACTAAAGTAGGAATTGCAAACAATGCTTTACTATGAAAATAAACTTTTATAAAGGTTTTGATATTATAAGTTGGAGTTTCATTATTCAAACACTAAAAGCACTTGGCTTTTCAAACTTGTTTATTACCTGGATCTATCAATATATCTTTACAGTCACTTTTAACATCTTGGTCAATGATGAGTTTACTCTTACGTTTAAAAGTGGTAAGGACAATAGAAAAAGTGATCCTATTTCACTTTATCTTTTGTAATTTGCATTGAAGTGTTCTCAAGGCTTGCTTATTTCAATAGTAGGAGGAAACCTAGCTTTAAATTTCATCATAAGTGTTTGAAGCAAAGAATCTTCAATTTGTCTTTTATTGATGATTTACTACTTTTTTACAAGGTTGAGCCTCTTTTTGTTAAGGATATCATGGATTCTCTAAAGAGCTTTTACTCATTTCCAACCTTAAGCTTCACTAAGGATACGAGCTTCATTATTTTATCTGATGTTGTTAAAAGATCATGCAGATTATCTTGCTTTTATTACAAGGTTAAGGTTGGGGAAGCTACCTTTCATATATCTTGGCATTCCTATTACTATTAAGAGGCCTCTGTAATGTTCCACTTGCTAGAAAGCTTTAGAGAATATCTATTGATAAGGAGTCTCTTTGGTCAAATGAGTGCACTCTCATTATCTAGAGAAACACTATATTATGGAAATTATACCTCAATTTGAATGCTTTGGATTATGGTGAATATTCTAAAATTGAAAAACAAACTTTGCCAAGAATTCTGCACTATAAGGAATTGCAAAGCCACCTAGTTATGGTATGACAATTGGTGTAATGTTGGCCCTCTTTACTTGCTTCCTCAAGTCTTCCATCTGAGACATATGTTAAACCATGAAGCCAAAGTCTTTGAGTTTGCCAATAGTAATGAATGGTTCATCAAATATAGGGTTTCTAGCTTATCAAAGAAAATTACTTACCTTCCCAATCAATTGAATCAAGATATCATCCATTGGACCAAACACTCCTTAGGCTTATTTAACAACAAGTGAGGTCACAACAACTTTAGGAATCCTGCTCCTAATGTCTAATAGAAAAAAAAAACTAGTATGGAACAATAACATCCCTCCTAAGCTTTAGCATTCATAATATGGTCTACCACTAAAAATAACTCTCCACTCTTGATAAGAACAAAATTTCCCATCCTTTGCACCTGTTTGTCAACTTTGCTACAATAAAGATGAAACCAAGGATCACCTATTCTTTAAATTTGTTTTATTTAAAGGGTTATGAAACTCTATTCAACAATTAAATGTTCATGTTTTTAACGTGAAAAGATGTAAACAGTTGATCTCTTGGTCATCTCAATAGTAACACTTGAGTGATGTTGATTTCCTCCTTACTAAAATATTCTTTTTGTGCCACCACTTTTGGTTTATAGAAGGAAAGAAATGAGTGTATCTTTAATGATAAAGTGCTATATAAGAGTGACTTCTATCCCAAAATATTGGATTAGAATAGAGGTATCATTTGATTAAATGTTAATGCCAACTTAATCTCCTTTGCAATAGCTACTAGATGGTGAATAATTCATTTATTAACGACTTCACCTCTTCTACTTGTGCAAAAATCGGTAGAAGTATGAGACCTTACCCTTGTTCATGTAACTAATGTTTGAGTTCTAACCTTTATTATTATCGGATTGTTCTTACTATTGTTGTTACTCTCTTTAGCTAGTATTGTTAGTTCCTTATTACACTGGTTTTTATAGCTAATTATGTTATAACTCTTGGGGGTGTTATCCAATTTTTATTTAATTTTCAAGAAACTTTAATATTAATAATTTCCCTGCACTTTATAAGCGACTCATCACATTTAAAAGATAAAATTGCTTAATTATTATCAACTCATATAAGCAAAAAAAATTTAGATTTTAAATAATACAACAATACTTTCTTAACTAGAGTAATGCTGACTCAAATCATCCTTTTTGGGGGAAAAAAAAGTTCTTAACAAGATTTCCTCTTCTATTAACAAAAAAATTGTAATGATCAAATTCCTTATAATAAATTACTCTATGGAGAATTATTTATTTATACTAAAAAGAAGGTTTAAACTTATGATAAGATATTAAATTACAAAATAACTAAAATGTGAAATACTTGAAATTAAAAAGAATTAAGCTAATTTTGTCAAAATTTTNNNNTCACTTATAATAAGAGTAAAATATATAGACCTCCCTTGTTATTAAAACTTTTTTGGGAAAATTCTCTAAACTTTAAAATTTTTTTAAAAGTTTTATTTTCAAGTTTAGAGAATTTAAGTCGTTAATATCAAATATAGACTAATCAAATGTCAATAATATAATAACATAACTCAATTTTTAAACTCAACCCTAATAAATTGAGCTGGACTTAGATTAACAATTTAAGATAATTATA
>JANIHZ010000008.1:22632058-22644497 GCA_027478365.1 Erythroxylum rufum
TAAATTAAAAGATAAAATTTTATTTCATATTTGTAAAATTATTTTACATAATATTTAGTATTTATCGATTAGTATTGTATTTTATATCACTCTCAAAATCAATACAAATTTTGATACACTATTACTAATATCAGTCAAAACTCCTCTAAGTGAATGGTGAAAGGAGTTTATAAATACTGTTTATTTTTATTTTTTGGTATAAAGCTAAATAAAGAAAGAAAGAAAGAAAGAAAGGTCTGGCACCCTGCACTGCATGGATTGGGAAGGGTTGGATCAAAATAATTTTATCGTGTAAAGAGAAGGGACATGTTCATGGGGTGGGCCAAGCGAGGGCGATTTCTGGCCTTTGTCGATACGCACCTATGTTTTGTGTTCCTTCCCAATCCAAGTCCCACCCGCGACTCCATCTATTCTCACATCACATGCCGTTACTGTCGTTTAATCTTCCTTCTTAAGATTTTTCAAGGTTATACTCAACAAACATATTCCATTATTATCTGAAGAAATCTTTTCATCAGTTGAATTAGTTCCTGTCTTTGGTAATGCAAACACATGCACTAGTGGCAGTACTAGCGGCCAAGCGCAAAAGCAAAAAGATGCGGACTCTAATCCTTCTTTTGGGACAACGGAAAGAGAACATTAATAACACCTGACCTGAATGAACACAAGTTACGGACAACAAACTAAAAACAATCACCTCAAAGAGTCAAGAGAGACAGACAAACCTAGTACAGTATTCTTGGATCTTTCTTACATTCTCTTACTAACTACCTCTACCAAATCTCTGCCATTGTCTCTGTCTCTCTCTATCAAAAAAACTACAGGAATATTCCTAACCTCTCAACCGTCAGAGTCTGTTGATTGAAAGCAAAGTCTTTTCTGATGAGACTAAGGCAACAAAGTGTGACTCTGAAGACAATAACAACGCCACAAAAGGGTATCGTAAAGTCCCAGCAAGATCCATGCTTTCCTCTGCTTTCTGACTATACACTCTCCCATGACCATCATTGAGATTTCTCTCAAAAACCTCTATATGTGCTGATGTGAGAGCGAGACAGTTGCATTTTCAGTCGCAATGTGGCTTCAATTGGTGCACTGACAAGGTTGCCTTGGTGACTGCTTGAGTGTAGGAGCTAATGGCTTTGTTTAGAAAGTTCTTCTGTCGGAAGCCTCCTGATGGGCTCCTAGAGATCTCTGAAAGAGTTTATGGTATGCTTTGAGGAAACATTGTTGCTTAACTTAGTATGCTTTCTGCTTATCTATTCGTTTAGGGTGTGTGTTTGTGCTTTGAATGCATCCGTCAGAATATGCCTTTCTTTCTTTGCTGTTTTTGCCTCTGTAACTTCACTGGCTTATTTCAATGCCAGTACTGGGTGCGTGGAGTACCAGGATGTACTTTATTTCGCGCACAAAATGTTTGTCAAAGAAAGCCATTGAAAATATGAAATAAATAAATACATAAATCTCGGTAAAAAAAAATCTCAAGAATGATTAGTTCAGAAGACACGGAATAATAACCCCAGCCGAAGTGTTAGGACATTCGGAGTGCCTTACAGGAACAGAACATTGGTAAAGATGGACTTCTTTTCTTTTTCATTTTCAAGTTTCTTCTTTTCGTCGAGATACTTTTAGGCGCGAAACAGGAGTCTGCTGTGACTGGTGGTGCCAAAAATTGTCAACCATACTAATGATGTTTAACCCGTGGGACTGTACTGCCTAGACCATCACACTTGCAAACTCGAGCAACAGCACGTGTCCTTGCATTACATTAACTAGGTCGTTTCTGCATATTATTGGTTTGAGGCTCATGTATACAGAAACTGGATATCTTTGCTCAGTAGTCAAGATCATACTTTTCTAGTGTGATAAACCATGTTGTTTTGTGTAGAGAACTTGATTTTATTCTACCTTCCAGTGAACAATAATATCTATTTCTTCCATATTTTGTCTGGTCAGAATTTTCTGTGTGACTCACTTTTAGGAATAATGTTGATGCTTTGCTGCAGTCTTTACTTGCTGCATTACTATGGACATTTTGGGAGATGATAAATACAAAGGTCAAATAGCAGATACAATAGTTCAGCTTCGAAACAACTACCCTGAAGCTTCATTCATGGTGTTTAATTTCCGTGATGAAGAGAATCCAAGCCAGGTAGCCAGCATATTGTCCAACTATGATATAATTGTAATGGACTATCCTCGTCAGTATGAACGTTTTCCATTGCTCACATTGGAGATAATCCATCACTTTCTGAGGTCGAGTGAGAGCTGGTTGTTGCTGGGGCAACAAAATGCTCTCTTGATGCATTGTGAACAAGGTGGGTGGCCACTTATGGCTTTCATGCTTAGTGCACTGTTGATATATAGTAACCAATCTGCTAGTGAACAGAAAACTCTGGACATGATCTACAAGCAAGCACCTCGAGATCTTTTGCAGATGACATCACCCCTTAATCCATTGCCTTCGCAGTTGAGATATCTACAGTATATATCAAGAAAGAATTTGGACTTAAGATGGCCACCCCTTGATAGGGCACTTAGGTTGGACTGTGTTATTCTTAGAGTTATTCCTACTATGGATGGAAAGGGGCCTTGCTGTCCAATATTCAAGATATATGGACCGGACCCTTCTATAGCTGCTGATCGGACTCCCAAGGTCCTTTATGAAACACCGAAAAGGAGAAAACTTCTTCGTAATTACATGCAGGTATCAAGTTATTTGAATTTGTGCTATTGCTTAGTCAATTTAATGAACTTTCTAATGAAAGCATTTTTGTTGATAGTACATGACTGAGATATTCGTCCTCAGATCTGAGTAGGCCCCATAAGTAATGGAGGTTGTAAAGTTTCCAATTAGAATGCTGCCAACAGATTGTTTCACTGTTGTTGATGCTATTTCTGACCTGTAAATTTAAGGATTACATGGAAAGAGTCTTCCACTGGTGTCAAATTTGAGGGAATTCAATAGGCATAAGATCCGAGTTGTTTACATATCATGAGAGTTGAAACCTGTTGCATTATATAAATTTGATCCCTATTAATTTGCTGCAACCATAGGCAAGCTTGGCATGTATGGATCACAATGATGTTGAATCACTTTGTCCAAATGTTAGAGGCTTCTCAATTGAGGCCAAAAAATAAAAAAATAAAAAATCTATTCTATATGTTGACTATGCCTGTTACCTGTGATTACGGTTTGGATAGTAGGCAATATTATCGAGACATAAGCTCAGGAGACATTGGTGAATCCTTTTGTATGGTACAAGAGTATCATCTTTTCATATGTTCTTAGTGCAATTGTAGGCGTCTTAGCTGCAAGCATAAACTATTTTTAGATAATAATATAACTTAATTTGAAATTTTGCTTCTTGAAATCATGCTCCTGCATCTTATTTGGTAGTAAAGGAACTACATTTATGCCCATTGTCAAAAATTGTAAATTTGTGTTCAACTTAGTCTCTTCATATCTTCTGCAGGAAAATGAGGAATTAGTTAAAATAGACATTGGTCTTCATGTTCAAGGTGATGTGGTTTTGGAGTGTATCAGTTTATATGGTGATCAGGAAACAGAACTGATGATGTTTCGGGTCATGTTTAATACAGCTTTTGTAAGATCAAATATCTTGATACTTACTTGCAATGAAATTGACACTTTATGGAAGTTCAAGGATCAATTTCCCAAAGAATTCAGAGCAGAGGTACCAATTTATCTTTGCAATACTAGAATATTTATAGTTGAATGACAATTTCATGGTAATTCATTCTTGTGTATGGATGAAGATTCTCTTTTCAGAGGTGGATTCTGCTACTTCCATTGCGTCATTCAACATGCTTTCTTTAGAGAAGCACTATTGCCTTACTGTGGGAGATTTTACTAAAGTTCAAAGCGGTATGGAGTCGTTAGATACAACTGCAAAAAATGATGCAGCACCTACCATGCTTCAATATATCACTGCTCCTCAAGAACACTTGGATGATGATTCACATCATAAAGTAGATATTAGCAGTGTGCTGGTGGACTCAACTCTTGAGAAAGTTCAAACTGAACCAAATCCAAAGGACGTGAGCGTTGAGTTCGGTTCCACATCCATGATCCTGGATGAACAATGCATGTCCTATTCCAAGGCATTGTTGGATAACAATTCAAGTAGAGAGACGGTCGAATGCCTGGAACAAAAGGTTCTTCCTCCTTCAATGACCTTTAAACCATTTTCAGATATGAACGTAAACAGGGAGAAAGTTATGACACCAAATTCTCCCCTATCTATGTCCACAAGTATGTCTTCTGATGAAAAACTGACGAGAGAAAAGGTTGAACCTCATGAAGCAATGGTTGTTCGTCAAACCATGAATTTACCGTCACTTGATGCCAGTTCTACTCAATGGAAGGCCCGCCTGCAGGATTCTCAGATTGGTCTCCAACGACCTTTTGCATCTAAGATCATATCTCAGAGAGCCCCTCCAACTTCATTATCATCTCCAGTTTCACATTGCAGTTCCTTGCAAGAATCACTGCTGCCTACATCAAGGTACCATAAAACAGCAGGAGCGATTGGTATTACCGCTCTTTTGCATGATCATGCTTCATATAGTGCCGATGAAGCTTTGAGTCCAGTGACATTATCTCTACCTTCATCAACAATCCCCTCTCCTGTCACTAATGCACCAAAAGCAGTGAAACTCAGTCACGTATCTAGTCTGATGCGACAAACATTACCTCCTTCACCTCCTGCCCCAGTGAAATCATCTGTTGTGGCTCTCACAACTGCAGGAACAGTGCATTCACATCCTCTTCCTCTTCATCAGGCACCTTCAGAAGCTGTAGATCCCTCATCCAAGCACTATCCTGTGCTATTGGCAGATAGAGTCCAATCCGTGCAAGTTCCCACTCCCCATTCTTCAATTCCCTCTCTTTTTGAACCATCTGCTTCTACTTACAAGTGTCCATCATCAATCACTCCTCCTCCGCCCCCTCCTTTACCCATTTCTTTCTCTAGGGCATCATTATCAGTCAACACATCATCCTCATCTCCTCTTATGTCCCCTCCACCCCTTCCACCTCAGTTTTTTCCAAGAACGTCTCCATCTTTGTCTGTTAGTAAACTATGTACAACTACCCCTTCTCCTCCAGTTGACTTATCAGCTACCATATCTGATCCTCCACAGCTGCCTGCTTCAAACTATGTAGTAACATCTGCACCTCACATAGCATCACCTCCTCCTCCCCAAATGACTGGGTGTGTCCTGACTACTGCAACTTCATTGCCACAACTACCTCAATCTTCTTGTTCTTCTCAAAAGGATTCTTCATCTAGTGCCTCTGCTCTGTGTTCCAAAATTCCTCCGGTGCCACCACCTCCTTTTCCCTTTCCCAAGGGGTTACCAAAAGCTGGTGATGCAAGGCCGTTTTCTCATTTTGGAGTTGGTAGTCACAACGTGCCTGCAGTTCCTGCTCTACCTTCTAGTGCGTCATTTGGTGCTAAGGGAAGGGGCGTACGTTCAAGTTTAAGAAATCAGGTGCAACAAAGAAAGGCCAACTTGAAGCCGTATCATTGGCTAAAAATAACTAGGGCCCTGCAAGGAAGTCTATGGGCTGAGGCACAGAAATCTGATGAAGCTTCTGGGTATGCATGCCTGTTGTCTCTGTTGTTGAATTTATCAGCATATATTTGTTCTGAATTTAGTATTAATCCATTCGATTTGACAGGACTCCTGAATTCGACATTTCAGAACTTGAGAGTCTTTTCTCAGCGTCTAATACAAATTCTGATAATAAGAACACTAATGGCAAGCCGAAGCGGTGCATGCCAGGACCTAAATCTGATAAAGTCCAGCTGGTAATAGTGTGTCTTTAATTAAGTGCCATTGATTGCTGATTCTATTATTGCAAAAACTCCGAATTTTTTTTTTAATCGGTTAGGTTAGAATTTCCTTAGGCTTGCCTCGTCCCTATTAATCCCGCTACAGTTATATCTTTTATCAGCCTAAGATTTAGCCATGCTAGATTTTGCTCATTGTATGTCGTACCAATACATGGTTTATCATTATGTGATTTGATCATCTTCTGCTTTTTTCTTAGTGATGCTAGTCAACACTTTATTTATTACTATCCAATGATCACTTTAAGTATTACCATCCGATGATCCTGTGAATAAGCATCATAAGTTTTCCAATAATCATAAGAGTGGCACCTTTCGCAGGACATGGTTGCTTGCATTATTTTCCTTCTCATTTTTCACTTTTGATTCCTTTTTTGAGTTTTATGTCTCCTTTGAATGCAACGAAACAAATCAGACTTGAGCATCAATCAATTGCTTTTCAATGTCTTCTGAAACTGAAGAGATAGAGGACTATGTGCAAATTAAACATGCAATTATGCTTAACTTTAAATGGATAAAGAAGTTGATAGGTTGATGGAATTCTTTTACTTTGTACAATTATATCTTGTCTTTTTCTCACATTCCTACTTTTGTCATCCTGTAGCCAAAACAATGACTGATTATCAGCGTATGGCTATCTCACAAGTTACTGGTACTGCAGATTGATCTTAGACGGGCATATAACTGTGAGATCATGCTTTCAAAGGTTAAAATTCCTCTGGCTGACCTGATGGTAAGCTGAATCCCATGCAGTTATCTTACATAACTACTGGTCTGTTGTGGATTTTGGATAAAGTTCTTGTTTTCACCATATTCTATGAGACTATCAACATGGGTATAAATATTATAGTAATGCTTACAAGTTCAATTTTTTTGATTTGGTTTTGTGGTTAAATTATGAAGTACCTAATGTTTAAGTACTCCAATATAAGAAACCAAACATGAGTGGATGCAAAGCATGATAGTTAATGAACTAACTGTCGGTGGCAATTGATGTTAATAGTCTATACATATCTTTTAAAGTTTGTCATTAGTCCACCTAATGGTTTCAATCCTATTTACTTCCTGGAAAATTTTGTTATGCTTTAGATGTCGTGTTATATGTGATCCATTCGATGAACATATCTAACTTCAATTCATTACACCAATTCTAACGGAGAGGTCACCATAGTGAGTATGCTATTTAGTCAGTGCTGACTTAGTATTTATTAAATTTTCTTTACTGTTTTCCCATCGTATTCGTACGCTATGTCCAGTAAGAAGTAACAATCATTTGAGAAGCAAGTTTCCCCTTCTCCACTTTAGGTGTGTATTGAGTAGTTTAATGTGGTAACCATTTATTCTTGTTTTAATCCATTCAGAATTTTCTGGGCGATACTCTTACATTTTGCTTGCTTTCAAACATTGACAGAGTTTTGTCCTTGCCTTGGACGATTCAGCATTGGATGGTGATCAGGTTGATAACCTTATTAAGTTCTGTCCAACAAAGGAAGAGATGGAATTGCTCAAGGTATTCAAGTATATATTCTGCACTTGTCGCATTCCCTATATGATGATAGCTTTACTCTGTCGCCGGCAATTATTACTATCCCAAGAAGACAACATTTTCAGTCTCAAGTAAAAGTAAAGTTTCTATAAAAATGTGTATAGGAAGGCTATCTTGTGTGTAAATAATTGTATGATGAAAATGTCTCTCTCCTTTCTGTGTGCTTACAAATACTACAATTTCAGGGTTATAGTGGCGATAAAGAAAAGTTGGGAAAATGTGAACAGGTAAGTGAATAATTTTTGTCAATGTCCTTTCCTTTGTGTTTACAACTTGCTTCTCTAGCTTTAATTTTACCAAGCAGAATTGTAAGGAATCGGATTATTCATTTGTCTTGACCTTAATTGAGCAATGTGTCCTTGACAAATCAATTGAGAAATGTAAAAGATGGTACTCACGATTATTTGTCATACAACTAGTGGAAGCATCAAGTCCATCCATGCATGAGTTCATAGTAGGTTGATCAATTGAATATTCATATATTTTTTCATTTCTCTAATACATCCTGATCAAGAAGCCGATACAAAATCACAGTTCTTCTTAGAGTGCATGAAAGTGCCACGTGTGGAATCAAAGCTGAGAATTCTATCCTTTAAGCTACAGTTCCATCCTCAGGTCAGTGGACAGACAACTGAGTCTAACAAGTTTTTATGATGCTTTCAGAATTTATTATTGATCTGGGATTTTCCCTGGACTCATTTAGGTTTCTGACCTCAGAAACAAGTTGAATGTCATAAACTCAGCTTCCGAAGAGGCAAGTCAAATCTTCTTTAAATTTCTATCGATTAATCCAGAAAAGTATATTTTTATTCTTTCCTCTCCTGGGACGTGATAAAGATTATTTGATCAGATCAGGAGCTCAGTGAGGTTGAAAAGGATCATGCAAAGCATTCTCTCCTTGGGTAATGCTTTGAACCATGGAACTGCAAGGGGTGAGTGGTAATAGTCATGTGTCTCTATTATTACCTCATTTGCAAGTGTCATAGTTCCATCTTGGCTAATTCCAATGGTGTTTCATTTGTATTACTTTCCCTTCAGGTTCTGCTATTGGTTTTCGGTTAGATAGCCTTCTCAAACTTACTGATACACGAGCCTGTGACAGCAAGACGACCCTTATGCATTATCTCTGTAAGGTAAAACTATATGTATGCCTGATGTTTACTCATCGTTTAAGTTAGTTTGGTACCCAGTTGACTGAACTTATTCCCTGTCGCTAGAATTCATTGGTCTCTAATTTCTCTTTTTAACTATTCACTTCGTATCACACTTGAGTTCATGATTTAGTTAGATTGTTATCAACATCCGCTAAGCTAACTCCTCTCAGATTCATCTTTATTATTTGTGCTCAACTACGCTCCAAGACTATAAATACCAACCTAACTCAAAACTATATACGTAGTGATTTTCTGCACCAATGTTTCTTCCAACTATATTTCTTACAAAGCTTACCAGAGCATAACAAATTAGTGATAGGGAGAGAGAAGAAAGTACTGGTCCATAACATTTTAGGATGCCTAAGCTGGATCAAGTCATTGGCGCAAGATAGTTTATTTAGTCTGTAATGAGGATAGCTTGTCCTTCTCTTCGTGATTGTTTCTTCTTGGACACATCTTATTTTATCCACAAGAGAAAACAAAAAGAAAAAGAGATCCACAAGCATATGTGCTTAGGCATTAATAGGATTTTAGAGACCAAAATCTATAATTTGGTTCCTATGCTTAACTCAGTATCCTGATTTGGTCCCATTATTGAAAGTTTCTCCTTTTGTCCCTTAAACTGAAAAGTAACTCAGATTTGGTTCCTATATTAGTAATATTAAGATTACTAAATAAGAACCAGTTTTTAAATTAAGGGACCAAAACAGAAACTTTGGAACTATGGGGATGAAAATATTTTTTAAAAGGGCCTTATATACGGGCCAAATTATGACTTCAGTTTATTCTAAATATTGTAGACATTTACAAGTGATGTCTGTAGCAAAATACTTGTGGTTACAGGTACTTGCTGACAAGTTCCCAGAATTGTTGGATTTTCCGAAGGACCTTGTGAATTTGGAGGCTGCAACAAAAGTACTTTTCTTTTCCTCTCTGCTTATTATCTGAAGCTTCAATTAATATAGAATTATCCTGAACTATGCGGTCTCTTTTGCAGATACAACTGAAAAATTTGGCAGAAGAAATGCAAGCCATAAATAAAGGAATCGAGAAACTTATGCAGGAATTGACAGCCTCAGAGACTGATGGTCCTTTGTCTGCAACATTTTACAAAGTAAGAATTACTTATCCACTGCTACTATTCATATTTGTCAATGAAGTTTATCAAAAATGTTTCCTCGGAAGTGCACTACTTTTCGAGCATGCTCTGATTTATGCTATTTCTGACTTTAATCATTTAATTATTCTAGTTGGATATGTGTTTCAGTTGGTTCTAAACCACTGAAGCACTAAACTGTTGTTTGAAGGCATGCTTTTGAAAATGGTCGTCTGGGGTCTTAAGTTTCTTGTGTTAAATCTTTACAATTGTTTTACATTTAATGGCCCATCTCTAAATTTTGTTTGCATCTTTTAATGCTTAAGATACCATGAAGGAAAATGGTATATTTCTTTATTGTTTTATTTGGGACAAAACTGATTTTGTTAAAATTAGATAATGTTCACATGCACAAGAGGTTCTTATTGACACTGGTATTATACTCATTTGATGAAATTGTTCAGACCCTAAATTTGTTTCTGAGTTGTGCTGAAACTGAAGCAGCATCTTTGGCCTCACTTTATTCTACTGTGGTAAGTACTGGTTTCTGTTTTCAATAGCTTTAAAGTTTAAAATATACTTAAAAATGGACTGGATGGTTTCAGGGTAGAAATGCAGATGCATTAGCTCTTTATTTTGGAGAAGATCCAGCACGTTGTCCATTTGAACAAGGTGAGATTCAATGTCCATTTAAGACTAAAGGTCACCATCACTCTGATGCAAACCTGTGCATGTGGCAATTATTGTCTCAAACTCTTTTCTTCATTATCAGTTGTCTCTACTCTACTCAACTTTGTGAGGATGTTTATCCAAGCACACAAGGAAAACTGCAAGCAGCAAGAGTTTGAAAAGAAAAAAGCAGAGAAGGATGCAGGACAAAATGAAAAATTAAAAAAGATTGCTTCCAAAAAGGAGTCTCATAAAGTCATTGGCGGTAAGACCAAATAAAGGCTTCAAATCTTGTGATCGGTGAAGGAGCTGGCCTGATACAGGTAAATGTTTTAGTAGTTGAGTGTTGAAGGTGCCGAAACAAATGAAGAGGATGCATTAAGAATAAGAAGTCAGAAGAAAAATTAACATATGACTTACTGTCAGAGGAACCAAAACAAGACATCTTGACCATGATTTTGTAGTAGAAATGTAGTATCTCGTACAGTTTCTCTCTGTTTTCATACAGTTTTTAGATGTATTATTATTATATCATAAGCTGTAGTTCTGTTAATTATGCAAATTTCAAGATCACTTGTACAGGATTGCCAATGGAATTTTATTTTACTATGGTTATAACTATTTTTGGATTATTGGAAACGGAAAGTATAATCACTAACAATGATATAGAAAAATACTTATATATATCATCCTGCTGTTAACCTACAAGGCCAAATTGATACTATCACTTGTACTTTAAAATAAAGAAAAAAATCAATGAGATAAAATAGTTAAAAGATAATCAAAGAAATTTGTTAAACTTAAAATGCTTTTCTTCCATGGCATTTACCAATTGTTTGACGATTCTCAATTTTTATAGATAAAGATTGACACTTGGGAAGTAGTTCCCCGGGACAAGGAAAAAGCCGTTTACTTACGTAAAAAAGTATTGGTTGAATTGAATAGATATTAGTTTGACATCTATATTCCGTTTTCTTTTTCTTTTTAATTTGTGGTGGATGTGATATTCAGAAAAGTCGAAGTATAATCCTTTACTAATTAAGGTAAATCAATGGCCTAAAGCAAATTGATTCAAGGTCTAAACTACTGATGAAATGGAATCCACCATCTCCGTATGACTCTAAGCAAATCGTGCCAACTAAATACCTACAAGAAAATTCAATCAAAATCTTCAACCAACAAGACTTGAAAATATACTAGTTGGGTCGGTCGTGCTAGGCCCAAGCCCAACCCTAGAACGACAAACGGGCCGATCGACCCATTCCCAGCTGTTGACCTAACCCCAGCAGGTATTCACTATACATGTTTACTACCTCATCATGACGCAGGTATGACACTAAAAAAACCCTAATACTCTCTATTCATAGCCACAGCAACTATCACCAAAGAACTGACTTAGGCATCGGAGGGGCCGACCTGCGATCAACCCCCAGTGTGCCTTTATTGTTTTCGCAGGTATTTCTTGGCTGAAGCTAATCGAACACATGGATCCAAACAACGGTGCCCAGCCTCAGCAAAATCAGACTGAACCAGTGGGCGCTTACCGTAGGGTCGGGCGTCAGGGCACCACGTCTAGAAGCATTCAGATAAGTCAGGCGGTAGCAACAAATCCTGATGTAGCCGCTGTCGCGGCACTTGCACTACAACGAATGGGCTTGTGATTACTCGTCGCCCTTCCACCGATGCATCATGATCTCTAGATCCGTCCTCCACCCATCACCTAAAACCCTAGCACAGACGAGCTGCCCCAATTAAACCAAAATAACCAAACACAATCTTCGCATTCGAATGATCAACCACCACCCCAAAACTGAGATCAAGAAGAGCAGAGCGTAGTCTTGGAGGATAACGCTGGAAACAATTCACACCCTAACATCCAACACCCCCTAAACTCAAACCCTTCTGCTCCACAATATATCTCCCTCACCCAAAGACAAATAGAGGAAGCGACTGATCTACTAATTCGTCAAATCTTACAATCTCAGCCGGAACAGCAGCAAGCCCCCGCTCGGCAGACAGGTATGATAGCCGATCGCCATTCTGCTAAAACCCTAGAAAAAAATCGTGGAACAATTCACACCCTAACATCCAACAC
>JANIHZ010000008.1:22646307-22659560 GCA_027478365.1 Erythroxylum rufum
ATGTTAAGCAAGGAACCACGCACAAGTACGTTGGCATGTTTGTCAAGAGGTTGGGTTCCGGTAACGGGATCCAACATTTGTTCTATGACTTGATTGAAGTTGTTTGATTATTATTGACCCAAATTTTGGAATTGACATCACAAAACCTAAACTTTTAAAATCAAATTAGATTTAATTATATCTAAAATGTTTAAATTGAAAGTTTAAAAAACCTATATTCAATTTGAAATTGAAGTCACAATAAGAATGAAAAAATGATTGTTTAAGAGTTAAACAATAAATAAAACCACTTAAGAGAATAAACCATCAAAGTTAAGCCGATTAGGAACCTAAAGAGTACATAATCCAATTAATGAAGTCTATTCATCAACTTAGAGAGCATTGTTAAGAGAGTTTCTTTTCAAGATGTGAGAAGATATCTTCAAGAAAGATTCAAATCAATATGATTATGATGTCAAGCATATTAAACTTATAATTGATCCATTGAGTTACAATGCTAACGTAGTGAGATAATTTTTAGTTGTAATCCTTTTTTAGGGTGTTAGATATTGTACTTGGGAGTGTTTAGAATGGGATTAAGGTTCTTTTTTTTACCTTGGAAGAGAATTGTATTAAGGATTTGCCTTTATCGAGGAACACTACATAAAGGTTACCTTGAAAGATGAATTATAGAGGAATTTTAATAAGAGTAATGGGAGTGGACGTAGGCAAGAGTTATTTATTGAACCATTATAAATTGTTATTCAATTGTTTGATAGTTTTATATTAAGCAATCAATTTATTCATAATTGTTAAATTGAGTTCATTGGTCAGAAATATCTTTGAATTTTATAAACACTCAATTCACCCCCTGGGTTTTATTAAGGGCTAACAAAAGTTATTAGATTAAGTTTATTGGGCTAACATTTTAACAAAATCCTATATTAAAGATCACAATGGTATATTTAGGAGCATCATCATCATCATTCAACTAGGAGGGACAGAGCATTAGTAGACCATTATTCTTTGATGGCAATGATTACCTTTATTGGAAAACTAGGATGAGATTCTTCTTAATGGTCAAAAGTGTAAACTTATTAGAAATAGTTACAAATGTTCCCTTTATTCCTA
Source organism: Erythroxylum rufum (assembly GCA_027478365.1). Taxonomy (NCBI): domain Eukaryota; kingdom Viridiplantae; phylum Streptophyta; class Magnoliopsida; order Malpighiales; family Erythroxylaceae; genus Erythroxylum; species Erythroxylum rufum. The sequence continues at coordinate 22,647,418 of JANIHZ010000008.1, forward strand.
CAAAAATTGTGGATAATAAAAGGTATCCAAATTAAAGGAAGAATGGGAATCTTAAGATAATATAGTTTCCTTGAATAGTAGGTTCATATATATCCTTTTTTGTGCATTAGGAAGAAATGAATTCAACAGGGTCTTTATGTATGAAACGACTTATAAAATTTTGCATACTTTAAAAGTTACATATAAGGGAACCAATTAATTAAAGAAAAGAAAAGTAAGCTTGCTAACACATCAATGTGAATTGTTTCAAAAGAAGCATGATATCTAACACGTATACTAGGTTTATTGATATTATTAATACTCTTAAAGGTCTTGGAAAGACCTATACTAATGTTAAAATGGTAAAAAAAATTCCTTAGGTTACTTCCAAAGATGTGGGAAGCTAAATAGGTTACTTCCAAAGATGTGAGAAGCTAAAGTGATGACCACATAAGAAGCTAAAGATTTAACAACGTTTAAAGGAGCTTACTGGATCTCTTCTTACACTTGAAATAAGGCTCCAAGAGATGTAAAAAGAAATGACACTCCCAAAGAAAAAGAATTTATGCCTCAAAAGAAGAATGAAGTGAAGAGGAAGATTCATCAACTAGTGAAAGTAATGAAGAAGATATTGCCTTAACCACTAGATAAATTCAATAAGTTCTTAAAAAAGAAATTATCTAAAAGAAAGGAATTTATGGAAGGTAAATTTGATTTAAAATATAAAACCTCTAACATTATTTTCCTTGAATTTATAAAACTCAACCATATATAGTAACAATTTCCTTTACTTAAAGATAATGAGAACTACAAAAAAAAAAAACTATAAGAAGGAGAAGAAGGATAAGAAGAAAGCTCTTAAATCATCAATTAGGGATGACACAAGTGATTCTAAAAATGAAAGAAGAGATGGCTCATATGTTCTTTGTCACTATAGATAATTATAAGGCAACTTCTAACCCTAACTTATGTGATAGTGATATAGATTTGACATATGATGAATCAGTTAAAAGTTTATAAACCATAAGCAAGAAAAGGAAGAAACTATCTATCAAACATAAGGAAGTTCAAAAATAGATAGATGAATGCATGAATGAGAATGAAAAGATAAAAGTGAATTGCATAATATTAAAGCATTAAAAAAATGTAATCAATGTTAACAATCATGACTTATAAGCATTACAGCTTGAGAACGAAACATTAGAAAAGGAGGTAGATTCCCTCGAGAAATCATTTTCAAAGTTTACAAAAGGAAGTGAAAATTAGAAAATATGCTTGGAGCTTAAAAGAATACCAATTATAGGCATGGAATATTATCTAACCATGAAAGTAAAGGTATTCAAAAACCAAATTTTAAAGGAAAATATTTGCATAGTGAATAATCATTACATAATGTGACAAATAAGTATGGAGCATCCACGTCCAAATATATGCATGCACATTCTATATCCACTAAGACAAATCCTAAAAGCAAGCTTCATAATTTTGTAAATGGCTTACAACCTAGGCATATAGTTCAATACTTTTAAGGAAATAATAGGCATAAATTCTATGATAACATGCAGTCCCACTCACATCCTTTTAGGCCTCAAATAAGCATAAATCAAGCTTTCATTTATAATATACTTCACATATATATTCATGGTAGTTTATTTCACTACCCTAGGAAACCATTCAACACCTTTAATGTCTAAAGGAAGTTTCCTTATTATGCACACACATATAATAATGCATTTATTCATCATCATCACTCATATAATATGATATGTCTTTTTTATAGTAAGTTTGGACATATTTATAGATTTTGTTTTATCAAACAAAGAGTAGCAAACAAACCTATAAAATTTTATGTTGAAAAAATGATCCTAACCAACAAGGAATCAAGCTCATTTAGGTTCCTAAAACACATCGTTTGACTTACTTTTTAGGAGTAAATAGTAAGAACTAGAAATGGTGTTCAATGAATTGAGTATTGTTTTTGAATAATTTATGCATTTTAACTTAATGAATCTAACATTCTTGCTTCCAAGAAAGTCTTAAAGTGTTGAAGGAATGGAGAATTTGCCTCCTAAAAGTAAATACGAAGACTTTTTTAAGAGATTCAATTATTGAATTATCTAAGAAAGATGAGAAGGATGAGATGCTATTAATGAATTGAGGATTCAAGAAGATTCATCATTCAAACCAATTCATAGGTAATGTTCAAAAAGAGGTAACTATTAGCTCTTACTATAGAAATTCTTTGCATATTGATCTTATTTACCAATCTGAGTATACATCCTTAGTATTAATTGTTTATGTAATGAATAAGGTTTCTAATAGTTCTTTATATATATGTACCTTAGTATTTAGATTTAGAAACCATGTGAAAATGAAATTATTAAGTTAGAATTTATATCAGTAGGCAATAATTTCTCAAAACCATTAAATAGGGATAAATCTTGCACAATTAGAAGAAACTTATTTATATTTGGTAGGAACTATATTTAGTTAAGGCCTTTTATATGTTTTAACTCATTTTTATTGATATTTAGTTAGTTGTTATGTGCTGAATAGTTTATGTTTAAATTTTGCTGCTATTTCTTACCTTTCCAGAGAACATTGGTCGATTGGTCGACTAATGTCTTCGATTGGTCGACCAATGTCCCCTTTTTTAAAAGAAAAACTATCATCCCGGTAAGTTTGAAAGGTGTTTGGATGCTCCTGGAGTTGGTAACTCACACACACTAATCACTCCTCTGGTCAACCACCCACATATACTAACCAATGTCCTGTTATCTAAGAAACTTTTCATTCCATTGAGTTTGTAACTTATTTGGTTGCTAGTTTGGTCGACACACCAACACTAGTCAACTAATTGAGTCATATGGTCAACTAGTCCTCCTAGTTTAATCGTATTTATGTTAGACCTCGTTTCTAGAGCCCAACATCCGGAGTCATAAAACGTGATCATATTACCCTATAGGGTCATTTCAATGAAATCCCATTAATCATCATCAGTTCATCTTCACGCTCTGATACCATAATTGTTGGACCCCATTTCTGGAGTCCAACTCTTGCTCTAATACCATAAGTGACATCAGAATGTGCATCCTGCAAAGGTGGCGTGCTCACACCAGTTAGTCACCAAAATCACAAATTGACTTCTCATTTCTCCTATTTCAGAATAGATTTTGGGAAACTTCAAACTAGAATTACAATTTTACTTCTTCAAAACATTTATAGCTTTATGTCTCTAGTTTATTTAGAAATAAGAATCATCTCATTTGGAGCTCTACAGATTAAGATATCTTTAAAATACCGAAGTATATTCAATAAAATACTCAACTCATACTCTTCCAACTGATACCCTTACTTTGATTCAATCAACCTTTTTCAAATCAATACCAAAAGCTATAAATTTTTGTGGAGAGATATAGAAATGTGTGAGGAATTCAGTGGTTCAAAAATCAGGTCATTTGGAGGTCGAATGACAAAGTTATGTCCAAAAGAGTCAAACATGTTTAGAGTTGGAAAACCCTTCGGGTGCAATCGCAAGAAACAAAGGTGCGATCGCAAGGGTGCCGGGTGCGATCGCGAGAGTACCTGGTACGAACGCGACCGAAATTGTTCCATATAACCATCCTATGAAGCATCACTAATTAAAACGATAATATCTCTCAACTCTGATATCTAAAAATTGCATAGTTTATAGCGTTGGAAAGCTAAGAGGATGAGCTACAACTTTCATGAAGACAACTTTGTCTAATTCAGCCTAGATTAATCTAGTATTTCCCCTAAAGTCAGAACACACATTTTTACCCCTATGAAAGACTATGATTATGTCCTCAATCATATTTTTCCTATTTTGGGGAAATTGGCATAACATTCACTAGAGATGTCAGATTAAGGTCATTCTAGGACAGTTTTAAAGAGATCTTCTAGATCTACAACTTTCATGAAGACCTCGAAGAGAGATTTTGTGAGACAAAACTACCTTAAAAGCATCTCTAATGGTTCCTATATCCATTCTAACATCATTTTCACTCATAATCTTCCCAATTTCACCACTTCTATTACAATATCACTTCTTAACCATTCAACTACCAAATTGATTTCATTAAACTCTTAAATCTTAACTCATTTGACTCATCACATTCAACTACATCTCATCATTCATAATTCCTAACTTTCTTTTCCATAACCTCTTACTTATGTATGTATATATATATATATATAACAACAATTCGTGTTAAAAAATTATCATCTCAAGTTGATAACTTCTTCAAATATACCCAATTCCAATTCAATATCATCCATACGCAATTTATATTTCATTAACACCAAAAGATAAGAGTTTACAAAGCTTTAATGGCATTTCAAGCCACATTACAACATCGGTATCAAAATCTAGATTACAAAAGATACAAAACCCAATAGTTCTCGAAATGCGACTAAAGCCTTATTTTACATAAACTAACTCAAAACACAATATAAGCAAATTCGGAGTGATGCCTTGACTCTAGATCACTCGATCTCTTGTTCATCACCTGGACAAAGGAAAGAATGAGGGTGAGCTTAAAAGCTTGTTGGTAACTGTTTATAATAGAAAAATAAGCAAAACCTTTGAAATGTTCATTTGTCAATACAAAATTCTAATTGAATTCATTAAACATATCGTTCTCAAATTCTCAACCAAAATTCACAAACTACAAAACATGAATGCATCAAACTTGTTAACATATCATAAGCACATAAGCATATCAGAATGGTTGTGGTAGGTCTATAAACAAAACGTATTAACACATTTCCCATAAGGGTCCTGTGTAGCCATGAACAGAATGTACTATCGCAATCCCATATAATGGTTTTGTGTATCCGTGAACTTAGGGGAGTCCGTGAAGGAACTCCATGCCACTAACGAGCAAGCGGGAGAAGCTTTTAACTTGGTCAATGTGCATGTGACATACTTGAATGTACTACACCAAATCCACATAACATGTAATTCATTAATTGAAAACAGTTTGCCCAAATGGCGCATTTTGGAAACTTGTTTTTTATGAACGTGAGACATTTCAAAAACCATTTCTAAAAACATGATTTCATAAACATGTTATCTTTTCAAAAAAAAAATATTTTCAAAATCTTTTCATAAATCATCAACACAATTCATATATCAAACATATAGCAATTTCTCCATTCATTCAAGAAGCTATAAATACAACATTTATGATGCAATTGAAATCATTAAACTTCCTTGATTCAAAGAAAACATTAGTGGCTTATTTACTCTATTATAAAAATGTACCCACCTTGATTTCCTTGCTTAAAACTTTGCCCAAAAATGCCCCTCCTCTTGCTCCTTTTGCCTTTCCTCGATTCCCTTTATCAAAGACAAAACTCCCATTTAATAAGAATTCAAATTGGAGAACTCATAAGACATATTCACTAAATTAATCCTAGAAAGCTTAGAACCATGCATTTTCTAAACTTGTTGAATCAAAACCCTTCCAAAAATCCAAAAGATCAAGTAAGACCTTACCTTGAATCTTCACCAAATGAAGAATTTCTTGGCTCTAATGAAGTTCTTGTTTTCCTCTACCTTTTTCTCTTCTTGAATAATCTCAAAACGTCTCTTGAAAACTAAGAAGGATGAAACCCTAGCTTAACTCTCTTCTTTCCTCTCAAACCACCGAAACTCTCTTCTCTCTTCTATTTTTGTTTTTCTCTCTTCTCTCCCTTAATTCACGTTTTTGCTTCTTCCTTAAAAGCAAGACAACAACAACACTTCTTCTTCCAATTATGCTCTTAATGAGTGTTCAATGTCCATTTTATCCTTCCCTATATACCTTATGGTCTTTCAAACTTAAGTGACTTGCCAAATTTACCTTACACACTCTTACCATCTTTAATTCAATTAACCCATACAATAAAATCCTACTAACATTTACATACTAATTAACTCCAAAATTTTTAATCTATCAAAAGCTCAAAAATTATTTTAAATCATACTTAACCCAATAAAAAAAATTGGGGCCAGCCCAACACAACTTTATATGTGCTTTTATACATAGGCTAGTTAAAATGCATTATGCCACTTTAGACAATAAAAATATTAAAAGAAAGCCATATGATTAGATGGATTGCACTAAAGCTATTCTACTCTATCTTATAAGATATTATGACAAGAATATTTTTAGCTATCGCTCAGGTGAGAAACAATTGACTATGTCAAGAAATATAATAGATGCCAAAGGAAATCATTTCTTCATTACTAATAGAACTTGCATAATGAATCATAGACATCTTAGGTCTATTCCCACCCACAATTAAACAACATACGTTCATCTTTATCGTAGTCTATTAATCCATATTGTGAGCAAAAGCAAAATCTTACCTAACATATCAAGGAAGACACTTGATCAATTTTTAATGGCTCACTTCATATGTCTATATGACATTTTCTTATCCATAATCATAGGCAATAAACCATAATTCATCGGCTCAAACTTACAAAAGTTTATGAATAATAAGGCATAAAAAAGCTTTATGTTTGTTAAATATCCATAGACTAATTGCATGAAAAAAATTTCCAACACGACCATTTTGCAAGGCCTAAAATAAAAAATTAAACAAGATAAAGGCATTTGAGCAGATGACTAGCAAAGCATCTTCTTGTCAGATGACCCCTAACATTAACAACAGTAGAAACCCTAATTAAGAAGCATATAAAGTGGAAAACCTATTATTATGGAATTAAAATTCCTTATTCTTATATAAACAATCATAGACTTAAGGTATATAAAACATTATTAAGGGTGGAACGAGACCTGATTGAAGAAAAAAAACTTATGATGTAGACTTGAAGAATTTGACATACTAACAATAGGTTAAAATTTTTAACGAAAAAGGAGTCAAACGATAAATCATAAAAAAGATCAACTTATCTTAAGGAGAACTAATATAAGTTATAAAGTGGATGCTAGAGGGAAAATGGCCTCAAATTGGATAAGCCCATACAAAGTAAGAGATGTCGTTAGAATTAGCACTTACAAAATCAAAAGATTAATGTAAATATATTTCAAAACTTTTGGTCAAAAAATAATAGACTAAAAAGTCTCAAAAATATTATATTTGTAAAATTTTAGACGATAGATTCCAAGATTCTTGAAGTATCAAACTCATAAAATGCCTAATGATATAATCAAAATTTATTAAAATATGAGATGTATAGAATGACAGATGATAAACTTGACAAGTCTCTAAATGTCAAAATCAAAATGTTAGATGTGCAAGAGGATCGATGACACACTCAAGCAATCATAAAACATCTAACTTTTGAAACAACAAAAACATACTTAAAGAGTTTTAAAATGTCAAACTCATAAAATACTAAATGATAAAATCAAAGTCTCAAGACAAGTTTTAAAATGAAAATCAAGAGATGTTGACCTAATAACTTGTAAAAAAATAGGTTGAAAGTCTTAAGACATTAGATTAGAGGATTCTCAAAATGTATCATCCAAAATAAGTCTTAATATCAAATTGACAAAACATTAGACTTACTCTCTTACAAAAAGTCAAAATCAAGATTTAACACAAAGTTTAACAAAAATCCATCTAAACATCAGGCTTAACATGCTTCAGGATTTTTGTAAAGAAATATCATTAAAAAATATACCTATAAAGATCAATCAATTATTAAATATATTCATTATAAAGATATAACTAACAAAGATGTAAATTCCAAACAAATTAATGCTAATAAAAAACAACATTGCAGCTATGTTTCTAAGTTAGAAGATAGTTACTACTTAGCAGATTTGGACACAACTTCAACTCCACCATCATTATTGCCATTTATGCTCCCTTATAAAGCTTAATGATTTTCTTTAAGCAGAATAACAAAATCTTCTACATTATATTTAGGTTTGTGGCCTTCAGTTCTAGACTTAGGAATATCCACAATAGAAAAAGAGACAATAAACATGCCTAAACGCATATTTTTTATCAAATCTTTTTAGGCCTAAAATCCTCTTATGTAGAATTATGCAACATTATCTTAGTTCCATGATTTAAAAGATTTTCTTATGAGCGAAGCACAAAAAATATCTAACTTAAAGTCCTTCCCTATATAATTAAACTTTTGCTCATAAAAGGTCTCTTCCAATCACTTAGTCTCTACTTTATGACCATTGATCCAGGTATAACAATGATTAAGTACCTTCTACAAACCCTTAATCTCCTTAAACTTAAATCACGAAGCAAGTGTAAAATAAAATGTAACAAACATGTGCCATATAACACTTTAAACTGACAAGAATTATCTCCCACTTGACATCAATAAAAAGCTTCTCATTATTAGGAAGCACGATCACATTCAAAACTTTAGATCCCATATTGTTGACAATAAAGATAAAGTCTCTAATCATAGTTCACCATTAAAGATATTAGATGTCATTTACCAATAAACCTTACTTTTTTTCATGCTTAGGAGTTGCATAAAATGAGAATACAATCTCTACATTAGGGCTATCTTAGATAACATTAATACCATGATATGTTTAGGGTTAAGTAATTCTGTAATCTTCTCCTACCCTCTAACACCCTTATAAGTATTGGGCTTATCTTCATTACCTTTAGGTATGTCTCGTTTCCTTTTTCTAAATAGAATCACCATAATTACCTTTGAAATCTTCTTGACCACCCTCTTGGCTATGTGATTTATGTCCATATCGTTATGAAAATATCAAATTTTCAAGCTTCAATATTTAACAAGTTTGCAATAGTCATAAGGCTGATAGAACCTACAAGTCTATTCACCCAAAATTCTAGCTTTCAATAATAACTCTTTAGTGATATTTTTAGAGACACTTACCATGTTTAACTAAAGTATGAGACTGAGTAAACAATAGGCTACTACTCAATGAACTAGGATCTCTCCAAGTAGGCCTAAAACCTCACTCATTACCATATTCTAAAGAATGGAATATAAACTTCATCTTCAAATTATGTGTTTCCTTTTAGAGTTTTCCTAACTTAGTATATATATAGTCTGAAATTTAAAGCATACCATCTAAATATCCTCCCAACAGACTTTAGCTAGTGCATAAACCTAAATAGCTTGACAAATTATCTATGTTCACCAAATGACAAAATTAAAAGAAAACTCAATATTTTATAACATGAGTAAGGATGCAATTGTCTTAAGCTCAAGCTTGCCTCCCATGTCAACTTGAAGCAAAAGTCATTAAGTGACAACCACAAGTAATAGTTGAAACAATCATGGTAAATAACTACTTTATTAGGTAGGTAGAAACAAACTCTCATGTCTTCTTGCACTCATTTAAGTATGTCAAACTTATCCTTATTTCATAAGGGTCTACCATGAACTTAAAAGTATAATTTCATCATTATATTCTTCCATAATACCTTAGACAGCTTCAAGGGAAAGTGGTCCCTTGCCATTAGAATTAGGCTCACCATCACCCACTATAGGCCTATTATTAGTTGAATAAGACATAGTGTTAGACCTACTACTAGAAATTGATGCTAAAACCCCCACTCAAAAGGAAAAAAAACTATCTAAATGCATTTAAAGAGTAAAAGGATCAAAAACCTTACCACGAGACAATGACATTTTGACATTAAACAAAATCATTAATTCAATTTCCTTAAACTCCTCGATTTGTAGTAAAGCAATAAAAGAAATGATTGCCCAAACATAAGAGATGAGTTTTTTTATAAGAGATGTAGGCACTCATTAGAAGGTTTCCTCGATAATGTGTGCTAATGGTCGATGCATCGAACACATCAAAAAATAAAACCTAACTCTACATAACTAAATTTATAGTAGTGGTGAGAAAAGATCTTATTTAGCTTTTGTAATGAATAAAAAAGTTTTAGGATTGGAGGGTGGTTGGATAAGTTCAATGAACAAAATAAAATAAAACTAAACTATAGAAGATAAATCAAATCAAACAATACAAAATTGCTAGGTTTAATTAATAGGTTTTGAATCTAATTTGCAGTTCAAGCTTAGCGTTCATATGAATGTGCACAATTAATCGTCATGTTATTCTCGTACCTCTCTTTAAAACTATTAATCATAGATCAATAACAAGATTTGATAATCCCAATTTTCTCTTAAGTTGTATCTAATTAAAATAAGCTCTTTAATTAGGTCTAGCTATAAACCAACCTAGAATAAGCTCTCCAGATTTACTATGACAATCATATTAGATAATAGGAAAACATGTCAATTTATAATACAACCATATAAGCTTGGGTTATTTAACTTGTGCTACATTATCCCTAATGATGATTGACCTTTAGTTTACCATAAGTGAATCAGATTTACATTGATTATGTATTACAATATAGATTCTGGCACTGAATCCATAATGAATAATCTAGTATGCCTATCTAAATCGTCCATACATAAATCCAAAACATTAAACATAGAATAACATAGACATTCCTAAAATAGAGTTAAAAACAACATCACTAGATTAATCAATGCCTAAATATGTTCATTAGCTTTAATATTCCCTTTGAACTAGAAAGATGAAGTTTAGCTCCTCATAGCTCTCAAAAGGGAAGAAAATTTGCCTTCTTTTGATTCTCTAATTTCTTCATACCCTTTTTGCCATCTTAAATGCCCTTTTATAGTGCAAAATTAGGGCTTCATAGTTATACACGGTCAATTATACGAATTGTAAGTGACTGTGTATATTAATTTGGCAAAAATTATGGAGGTATATTGTAACATCCCGTTACCCATGTTAGGGCCAGATTGGTAAATTATGAGAAATTTCTGTGAAATTAGGAAAATGCACGTCATGCATAAGTTATTAGTGACATGTACATTTTTGCACATTCATATGATCATACATGCATCCATTGACATTTTCCGGGTACAATTGAGTTGTTAAATGTGATTAAAGTGTGTTTTGGCCATTTTGGTGTATTTTGGGTATTTTGGAATTTTTGGTGATTTAAAAAAAGGAAAATGATTTATGGACCGATTAGATTGTGACACGTGACAACATATATATGAGGCAAATGGCTTGAATATGTGATGACAAGTGTTAGGCATGCAAGAATACACGTAGTATCATGTTTTGTGTTAGGAATGTGTCTCTGTAATGTGTGTTCTTCATTGTTCTTTATCACCGAACAAACTGTTATGCTCTCTGTACTTCGGATTTAATTTCACTGCCGAAATTAAAAACTGAATTAAGTGAGTAGTTCTGATGATGTGTATATTCTGGTGTAAATATACATACATGCATGTATGGGTTTGGAAATTGAGGCATATATATGTTCTGCCTGGCTTGAGAGAGAGAACCGACTATGGATATATTATTTTTGCATGTTTGAGGAATCAGATGTTGTAAGATATTGTTGAGGTGAGTTGGAGCTAAAAGAATCAATGAAGTTGTGCTTAAGAAAAGTGAAAAATTCTAGAAAAAAGATGATGACTCATGCTCTGTCATTTTACTGTACATGCATAAATGCTTGGTTGATTGTTTTATTCACGCATGGAGTTGAGAATTTTGGTTTTGTTGTTAAATAACTTAGATGACTGATGTGAGAATGAGGAATTGTTGCACACTGTATTGAATGAATTTTGGATTGAGATATATGAAAATTATGTAAGTTGGTGAAGAAATACGTGTTTTTGTTATTGTTTAAAAGATTAAGTATATGGTTGGTGTTCATGCTCTGTTTTTCTTGTTGATATGCGTGAATGTTTTCGAAAATGTTTGAAGGAATTAAAATGAGTTTAATAGCAAGTTGTAATGAAAATGAGAAGATTCAGATGAGAGAAGAAAGAAAGAAAACTATATGATGAAATGAGGTTGTTGTTGTTGGATATTAAAGGACATGCAGAAACATATATGTAGTAAACATAGAACATGCTCTGTTTTCATTATATATATGCATAAATGTTTGGGTAAAGTTAGTGATGGATTTTTGTGAGGTTAGAGTTAAAGAGGACATAGAGTAGTGTAGTGTTGTGTTTGGAGAAGGATTAAAAGAAAAAAATGGAATGAAGGTGGAAGAAAGATGCAGAAAAATGGGATATGCTCACATAAACAGTGAAGTTTTTGTTATGTATGTATAAAATTTTGGATTTTTGATTTATTTGTGTTGGGTTTAATTGTGATGGAAGTAGAAAA
>JANIHZ010000008.1:22681413-22691891 GCA_027478365.1 Erythroxylum rufum
CTGATACATGTTTCGGTTTGTTTGTTCTGTCTTGGGTGGCATCCACATATCCTCCCAGGGGGTATTTGGGTGTTACAAGAAGTACACTATTTTCCCAGTTACAAAAAGAACTATGATAAAGATTATACCTTACATTCAGCCAAGACCTTACATTGTTCGTAAAGAGGAAAAGGAGAAGAATAAAATGTATCCTGAGGGATGACGAGGGATCTGACAGAAGAACAGATTGAAACTGAAGTGAGAAACATAAATGAGGTGTGTTATGCAGCCCATCACAAAGGAACTTATGTTTCCCACTATATCTTGAAGGCATCAGGAAGTAATTGTGGTCGTCGAACCACTGATGAAACGCCTTAGGTAGTTGGTAGAATCACAGAGGGCCAGTACATAACCATTAGAGTTGGAGATATCAGTTATAATATAGAGACTGCTGTGCATCTAATCATGCACATTAGACCCTTGAGTTCTATGTCCTTAATTGGAGATGTACTACACCTATTTGGAAAACAAGTTCCAAGACTACCTAGACCTGATGACCTTGATCTCCTAGAAAGAAACTTATCTTTCAAACCTCCTGTGTTTACAATCATGGAACCGAATGTTATACCTTTAGATGCATACAGTACTACTATTGGTTTTGAAGTAGTACAGCAGAAGCAAAATGATCCCTTAGTCGAAGAAATTGGAGAAATTAATGACAAGGTTGATGATCTGCATCCTTCAGTGGATGACTTGCATAAGGAAGTAGGGTATATACGACAAGACCTCAAGTCACTCCACATTGAAATAAAGGACATGTTTTTTGAAATTATGAAACATCTTCGGTCATGATTTTTGGTCAATAACAAATAGGAGGAGAAAGGAGAAAATGAGAAAGATAGGGGGAGAAGAAGAGAAGAAGAAATGAACAAGATGAACAAGAGAAGAAGAAAAGAATTGTATAGAAGATAAAGTTTACAAGTTTCTCAATTGTATACCGTCTTATAAATAATACTATCATTCTAAAATTATGATTATTTGTTATCATAAAAAAGGGGGAGATTGTTAAGTCAAAATGACTTCACGATTAATAATTTTGATAAAAATCAAATAATAATAATATTAGAAAGTGATGAACCTTTTTGGTAAGACGGAAGAAAATGAGATGAAGTGGAAGCAGAAATTAAGACGAAGCTGACGTCAAACTAAGATGAAGCGAAAGAAGAAAGTAAGATAGAAGCAAAAACTAAGACGAAGCTGACGTCAAAACTAAGATGCAAAGAAGTAAGACGAAGCAGAGCAAAACTAAGACGTAAAGAAGTAAGACGAAGCGGAGCAAAACTAAGACGCAAAGAATTAAGACGAAGTGGAGCAAAAATAAGACGAATGAAACTGAGACGAAGTGGAGCAAAACTAAGACGCAAAGAAGTAAGAAGAAGCATAGGAAAACTAAGATGCAAAGAAGTAAGACGAAACGGAGTGAAAATAAGATGAATGAAACTAAGACGAATGAAAGTGAGATGAAGAGGAAGAGAAAATGAGACAAAAGAAAAACTAAGATGAAGAATCGATACTACATCAGATCATTAATCAGTTTGAGTTAGTTACATAACTCAACTGAATAACTGCTTCTTCAAAGATCAAGAAGCAAAAAGAAAGAAGCAGTTATCAAGAAGCAGTTGAAGACGAAGGCTATAAATACAAGTCGAAGCCAAAGACTGAAAAAGTTAGTGATTTTAAGGTTAGAGATTTCAAAAAGCCAGTGACTTTAAGAAACACTGTATTCATTGTGCTAAACTCTAGAGCTATTATCTTCTGTAACAAAGCTCGCAATATTTCTCTGAAAGAGAAAGAAAAGCTAAAAGCCTGAAGAGGCTAAGTGAGAAAGAATACTTGTTGTAAGAGACTTGAAGAGGCTCAGTGAAAACAATACTTGTATTTTTTAGAAGTATAGTGAAATCTCAAAAAGGATTCTGAGGACTGGACATAGCCCACGGTTTTGGGTGAACCAGGATAAAACGTCTGTGTTGACTCTAACTATCTCTAACTCTCAACTTTTAATTTCTATTGCTTATACAAGTACTTAGAAGTTAATTGCAATACACTGTGATATTCTTCTTAATAGTTTTTGAAAAAGCAAGTTTTCAAAGAAATTGAGAAGGGGATTGTTTTCAAGAAAAAGGATACACAATTCAACCCCCCCTTCTTGTGCATTTTGTACATTGAACTTAAAGTCTATGCTAACAATTGATTTACTTCAATTATTCTCCTTATCTTACAAGTTAAAGGAATTTATGAGAATTACTTACTACAAACCTTCATGGGCTATTTAAAAGTAGACTGGATTAAAATCATATTTTATTTTATTTTATAAGATAAAAAAGTCAGCTAAGTTATGTAGCATAGTTAAAACATCCTAAATTTACTTTGAAAAAAGTTTATGTATCGATGATCTTTGGCATATCTATTATATTTGAAGGCTCTAAAAGCATTACAATTTTGTTAACTAGTAAAAAATTAATATACTTTACACTTTATACTTGGTCAAATATATAATAAATTTATCAAGGTCAATTATATTGGCTTAAGTGGTTTTCTTATTGAAATTATAAACATGAATAACAAAGAGATTTTGTGCAGTACACATAGCAATTCAAACATCAACAAAGTGTTAGAATATATACATGTTCTACCATTTGGATTATATTACATAATAATAAGAACAATTTAGATTAATATATTCATGAACTAAAAATTCATTAATATAGATACATTTGGTACTTGGCATAATCATCTTGATCATCTTGGATTAACAGTGAAGAATCAAATTATTAAGAATTAAAATGATCATCCTTTAAGGAATAAGAAGATAGATTAGAGTGATGTGGAAGAAAATCTTGGATGGAAAATTATTGACATGTCTTTTAGTACAATAAATTTGAATGATAGTGATGATAAGACTACTTTTAACATAAGAATTTTCTACCAAATAAAAATTGGGGTCAATGTGATTTGAGTGAATATTCCATTGAATGAAGTTCCAATTTTTATTATTTCTTCTCTTTTCTTTTAATTTTATCTATATTTGTTTTTATATTAAATTTTAGGATAACTAATCTTAAAATGCTTAACCTTTTATGATTTTTTCATTTTAGTACCCAAGGTTTTAAATTTTCAATTGAATGATCAATCTTTTAAAACCTTAACAATTTAGTTCAAAACATTAGTTTTGTTAGTAATTTGCAAATTTGGCTAACGAAATCATTATTGTTCATGATATATAGGTGTCTACCTAAAAAATTATCTCTTCTCCAATCTAACCATGACCACTACTTTTATAGGTAAACATCCATATATCATAAATAACAAAGAATATGTTAGCTAAATCAGCAAAATTATTGACAGAACTAACATTTTGAACTAAACTATTAAGGTTTAAAAAGGTTAGTTACTTAATAGAAAAGTTTAAAAGCTTTCACACTGGAAAAATCCCAAAAGGTTTGGCACTTCAAGATTGGTTATCCCTTTTTTTTTTGAAAAATGAAATTCAATTTAGCAAATAAAGGCAAATCAAGTTTAATTACAACTCTCTCTTTGTTGTGAGAGTTCCATAATAAAATATAGAAAAATATACTATTTAACAACAAACAATTATTACAAAACAAAATTGCACAAAAGCCCCATACATCAATACATTTTGGATCTAAGGAGAGCTTGTTACAAAATGTGTTAATGGGAAGCCTAATGGCATTAAGCAAGTCCTTTGTGAATTGTTCAAACCTGCTTTCTTTGTTGTGAAAATTCACTTATTTCTTTCATCCCATATGTGTAGCACGAAGTAAGATATTGCAATGTAAAAATACCATTTGATGTCTTTCTTGATATGCTGCAAATTTAGACTCTGGTTAACAACTTTTTGCCACTCATTTGGGGGATTAATGATGTCACACTTATGAAGCACTTAACACCATGCTCCTTTAAGGAAGTTGCATTTGAAAAATAGATGAGATGTACATTCCATTTGGCATTTACAGGGACTACACCAGTTTGTCAAATAGTTAAACTTATTCATACTTTCTATGATGGGTAATCTATCTCTAATTGCTCTCTACAAAGTAGTAACATATCTATGAAGATTAAACCTGCATCAAACAAGCTTATGCCGCAGAACATAATTGAGGTTCTATTGAAAAAGCATCCTACATGATGCACTGCTGAAACTTCCATTGGCAAAAAGGAGCCACCAATTCATGCCTTACCAACCTGTTGAGTTCATTCTAAATATTCTTGTCATATATTGTTAAAAGAAACTCATTATTGTCAAGTAGAGCATCTGTAATATTCTGATTACCAGGAATTATATCTTTCAAAAATTGTAACTCTCCTACATTCTTTAAGGGTCCTAACATATTCCAATTATCATACCAGAATAAGGTCTTATATATATTACCAACTTTCTTGTTGATGTGAGGTCTAATTATGCTTCTCATCTCGATAATTTCTTTTAGAGTATCTAAGGTATTTCTTGTTAAAAGATCAATTTCCCATATTTTGTTACCTTTTATGTAATATTCATGTACCCATTCATATTATAAAGATCTATGATCATCAATTAATCTCCATAATCTCTTGCCAAGCAAGCATGTATTCAATAGCCTCAAAGGAATTATCTTCAAACGTCCATGCCTTGTTGAATTACACGCCTTAGACCATTTGGTAGGAACTCTATATTCACCATTATTTAACCCAGACCATAGAAACTTTTTAAGGAATTTATCAATTATTTTGTTTATAGATCTAGGAATAGCTAGATATGTAGCCTAATGTATATTGATTGAACTCAAAGTTAGGGATGACAATCCGTTCCTAACCCAACCTGACCTAGCTCGAAGTAAACGGGCCATAGGCTAGGCCACAGGCAAGGATTTCTTAATTAGATTGGACCATAGACTGAGCTTGGGCCAGGGTTATCCAAGCTCGACTCAGCTCGAGGCCCAACTGAGAGGTACAAAACGATGTCATTTTTTTTGCAAACATCAATTTTTTATTTTTATTTTAAAATTTAATAAATCGAGTCAGGCTGGGGGCTGGGCCACAGGTCAGGCAGCCCGGCTAGATCAATTTCCACCCTTACTCAGGAAAGATGTGATTAAATAATATCCACCAGCAAGTGATAAATGTTTCATACTCAATCCATATATTTTTGTCTATATCTTGTCCACTAATAGTTTGAAGCTTCTATAGGTCAATCTATTTACAACAATTGGGCTTCCAAGGTAAGTGAAAGGTAAAAGCAACACTTTAAATCCAGTAATGCCTCTCACCATATCCTCTTGATCCCATACACTCTAGGAAATGTGGAAAGAACACTTGCCAATATTAACATGAAGTTCAGATAATCTGGTAAACATCTTAATAGCCTTCATCACTGCTATTAATGAGGTTTTATCTACTTTAGATAAGATTATTAGATCATCAGAAAAATGAGGTTAGTAATACTCGTTCTTCTACATTTCAAATGAAATTTGAAATGCTTACTTCTCTCGTCAATTCTTTTCTATAGTATGTTGAACACTTCCATGATAAGATCAAAGATAAATGGTGATGTTGGATCACCTTGTATAATTCCTTTAGAGTTCTTAAAAGTCCTTATAGGTTCTCCATTAATGAGTATGCTAAAAGTGTGAGTGGTGAAACACAATTTCATCCACTCTATGAAGCATTCCAAAAACTCCAAGGCTTTTATGATGTCATAGAGCAATGTCTAATTGACATTATCATATGCCTTCTTTAATTTCACTTTCAGGATCTAGTTCTTTTCACCATTATTGTTGGAATATCCTTTCATAATCTTTTGGATGAGCAGAATGTTGTCTCACATTCCTCTGCTAGGTATGTAAGCCCATTGTGCATTATCAACATAATTAATCATAATTTCTTTAAGCTTATTTGCCAAGATTTTACAAATAATTTCGTAAATGGAGTTGTAACAAGCAATAGGCTTAAAATTGTCAAAATGTTTTTGCGCTCCACCTTTAGGAATGAGAGTGATAAAGTTGCCATTGATCTCTTTGTGCAATCTCCTCTTCTCAAAGAATTCAATAACAATATTATGTACCATATCTTTGGCGATTGGCTAGGTTTTTGTGAAGAAAAAACTATTGAAACCATATGGTCTTGGTACTTTGTAAGGATTTAAACATTTAATCACCTAATCAATTCTTGTCTGGTTATAGGTTTAGAAAGTGTTTTTGCCTCTTATGGGGAGATGCACCCTTCCATAATATTCTTCAACAAACCAATTGAAGATTGAGCATGAGTAGGAGAATTTACATAACTAGAAAAGTAATTATAAGCCTTTTCAATAAGAAGTTATTGCTTTGAGATAGTTTGGTTATTAATTATCAAGATGGAGATTCTACTAGATCATTTTATAGACATCACTGATCTATGAAAGAATGAGGAACCCTTTTCACCACCTTTAAGTCATTGTATTATTGATATTTGCTTTATCAAAGAGTGATCATAGGATATAGCCTTTAACAGGTTATACATTGCATGTTTTTATTTTTCCTTAA
This sequence comes from Erythroxylum rufum, assembly GCA_027478365.1. Taxonomy (NCBI): domain Eukaryota; kingdom Viridiplantae; phylum Streptophyta; class Magnoliopsida; order Malpighiales; family Erythroxylaceae; genus Erythroxylum; species Erythroxylum rufum. Next base: position 22,687,971 of record JANIHZ010000008.1, read on the forward strand.
GTACACTATAATCTGGATTCTTGTCAATTCATCATGAGATGAACTCAAACCTTCTTAGCAATAGTTACAAGATGATGTAAATTGCCTACATTTTCCTTATGCAGTTGCTTGAGATTGTGTTTAAAAATTTTCATTCTCTACACTCATCTGTGTATTTGAAGCCATAAATTGCAGCACTTATACTAGACCATAATGCATCTTTAAAACCTAGTACATTAAGAAGGAATTGTTAAATCTAAAAGGATCATGAAGCTTACAGAGTCTGTGATGGTGATTGCTAATGAGTGACCAGATAAACATGTGTTGGGAAATATGGTGTAGCTTTTAGAATCACTAAAACCACTCTAAATTTGCTAAACTTCTATCCAGTTTTTTCCTGATGAAATTATCCATGTTGATTATTATTCCATCTAAAACAATTTCTCCCAAAAGCAATATAAAAAATTTCAACATCTAACAGACATTGTCTTAAATCTAAATGAGTCTTAGTTACTTTGGAGCCCTCTACTTCTTCTGGAGTTATGATGGCATTAGAATCTCCTATAAGCAACCATGATGGTTATACATGGTTAGAGAGTCTCCTAATCACATCCAAAAGTTGACTTCTCTTATATACATTATTGTGAGCATAAACGAAAGAAATCTAGTAAGCTATCCTTGTGGTTTTACAAAAGGCATCTACATGTATTAATTGATATCTGATGCCAGATGCAAAGATTTCAATAGTTTTATTATTATAATAAACCAGAATTCTACCATTAAGGTGCTGACTATAGTTTTATATATGTAATATAAATTTAAAACTTTTAAGTATTTTTTTCAAGTTTCACTTTTACTTGGTTATGTTCTTCAACATGAACTTTTGTTGTAAACTGTAATGCTTACGAGATCATAGACCTACATTATTCTTATTATATGATATTTTAATATCATTATTCTTTATTATATAAGGTAAATTGTAACATTTTAGTACTTTGCATTATTCTTAGCTTGATATATGTACAATTATTAAATGATATTTTTCTTATATTAATTGTAGTTATTATTTATATAAATATGTAAAAAGTAATATTAATAGAAATAAAGAGATAGTTGTTATTTTAAATTTATATGATTATGATTTTTTGAGATAGGCTTGGTGTAAAATCAACAATTATATACCACAATACATTAAAGGATAATTTCGTAATTTTAAAAAATTTAGGGACCATTTTATATACTAAAAAATTTTTGAGACTTTTTTGTAATTTTTACAAAATACTCAAAGTAGTACTCTATATTGACCAATATCAATACGCATAATACTAAAATCAAAGTCGATAATGACAATAGTACATTATTCATGAAATGAATGTAAAATGAATGTCTAAATTGATAAAGTTATATAATATGCAAGAGGCACTACCTTTTCACGAAACTATAAATAGAGATATTAGATGGTTTGTTTTGATATATAAGATTAAGAAAAATAAACTCTTTCGACTATATTACTCTTATTCTTTAGTTACTATTAATTATTCAAGTCCCTTCTTCTTCTTATTTTTCTCAAATTTTATGAAAAATGAATAAGGCCCTGTTTGGCAATTAGCGGATTACATTAGCTGTTAGCTGATTCTATCAACACTTAGCTAAAAGTATATTATTATAGCTAATTTGACCATTGAATAACATCAACAGTTTATTTAATGACATTTGATAAAATTAGTTATTTAGTATTAGTTGTTTATATATAAATGACCTATGAAGATATGACTTTTAAAAAATTTATAAGGAGATAAGTATTAGTTGTTATATCTTAGTATTTATTTGAATATTCTCATTAGAATTTAAAAAGAGCAAAAGAAGTTAATACCATCATTTTCTCCAATATCTTCCATTGAACCTTAAGAACAGTGAAAACCCTCTCAATACTTAGAGGAAAATGCTCCTTATAGTAGCGTTTTCAAAATCATTGGATTAAGTTCAATCTGTTAACTCAATTAGTTGATTACCAAATATAATTATTAGCGGTTTGACATAGTTAAATAGCTAAAACCTTTCAATTTGTCAAAAAAAATAACTGATAAAATATTTACTAAACAAAGCCTAATTATGCGACAATTAATTAGGTCATTGCAAGCGGATATAAGGGAGTTAAAATAGTAAAACCATAAAAGATCCCCTGTTAGAAAGTCGGAGATCTTTTTATTAGAGTGAAGCTAGAATTAGAGTAAATATAGCATTTTCTCCGTTTCCATCTTCAAAAAATCAGTTTTTATTATTCAATAACTTTTCGTTAGGGGATGAAGTTTTATGGTTTTTATCCGTCCCTTATATATTCTACCAAAACTAATATATTGTTTTTTTTTTTATATAAAAGAGATAAAAGCTAATCATTGGTGGATGTTAACAGTAGTTAATTGCTAACTGCTAATTGATGATAACGGAAGATTCATAAACTTCATGTCTGACAGAACTTGCTAATTAACAAAAAGAGGTATATCTATAAATATCATTATGATTAAGATTTCAACAATATTCATAAATAGACAATTTCCAAAAAGAACACTCAACAATAGACTACAACAATAATACTAAGTAAAAATCACGTGAGATATGGGTAGGTCCAATAATATACAGCCTTATCCCTAATTAGTAAAGAGATTATCTCCAAAATACTCATCAATAGTTAAAATTGAAAGATAAATATTTTCTAGAATCAAATCTTTTAACTTTTAATCAGTAGAAAGATGATTTGCTAATACAAGTTATGCTCACTTTTCTAGAATTATAGCATAATCTTCAAATCGTAGAAGATCTTGTTTACTCATGGACTATTTCATACATTAATGTATATAATTGTAGGAACAAGATTTTACAACAATTGAAAGTTCTTGGAGTCTTCCAAATACTTCAAAAACGTTTACACAAATAAGGTCTCCATGAGGGGAAGTTACCTTTCCTCCATCCTTGCAATCCATTGATGTATATACTAATAAACATTTTATGATATTGAGGTTTCAGTTAATTAAAATGTGATCTGCAAAATTATTACCGATAGAACGAAAAGAAATGATAATTGTTATCATAAATTAATATATTTAATCAATCAAATTCTAAGTTCAAGTCACTTCAACCATTTAATAGTGAAAGCTACCGAAAATTTAATCAAAGTTGACCTTGGAATTGAAATTGATGGGTAGTTTCCGGGAAGAAGATCAAAAGACTTCTGGTAAACCCAAAAACCATCAGGGAGTGTTGCTTGCGTCAATAATTTCGGCCTTACGCGCATGAGCCGCCTAGAAGTATGTATGAGCGTCAAAGGAATACGTCCTCAAAAAACTAGTTATCCCAAATTCCATCAAGTTGTCGATCATGTTACCACGGTCTGCTGTTAGAATTGAAACTGAATCTAATTCAAATATTCAAACGGCCCTTTAGATTCGAAAGTGCTGAAAATCTTCAATTAAGAACTAACGTCAATAAAACGCTGGTAACGGACAAAACTTTGTTTCCATCTTGGTAGATCTAATTATCTAAACTCAAAAAGATGCCTTTCACATTTGCTCATTCCTTTAATACCTTTTGTTTGATGGATTGACATTAGCAATAACGCATACTTCGAAATACTTTTAACTTATGATCCTCAATAACAAAGTTCTAGAGGTGACAATGGCTTGTTTTAGAATATATTTATTGCTGTAAATAATTTCAAACTTGCACTTAATTCTCTTCACTATTGAGATCCTAAGAAGATTTACTTTTAGGGAATGTTTAGTGTTTACATTAAAAAAGATATCTTAATGCAAATATATATTAGTCTCATTTATATTAAAATGAAAATTTAATATAAAATATTTTAGGCATAATTTTAATTTAAAAGATGATAAAATTCATTCCATATAATATTTTAGTTTAAGAATACTTCTTACGAGAGTTGAA
>JANIHZ010000008.1:22704908-22718852 GCA_027478365.1 Erythroxylum rufum
ACGTTTCCAAAAAAAACGTCGCAGATTCCTCCATATTCTGTGACGGTTTAAAAACGTCGCGGAATGTTAGACAATTCGTGACGTTTTTTAAAACGTCACAGATTATCCAACCTTTTAGTGATATTTTTTGAAACGTCGCCGAATATTAATATTTTTTTACGACGTTTTTCATAAAATGTCGCGGAAACCTTTTGCCTACACCACATTCCGCCACGTTTTTTGTGACATTTTTTAAAACGTCGCAGAATATATTCTGCGACGTTTTTGAACATTTTATGACATTTTTAAAACATCACGAAATGCCTTGTTTTCTTGTAGTGACTCAATAAGAAGCACAACCGGAGACATATGGTCTCATGCTCAACCTAATATAAAATAAGACTTTCATTCATGAGCTTGATAAATCGAGACATACAATCTTGCAATATCACATTCGATAAGATACACACGTACATATGGTCTCATATCCTATACGATGTACAATCATAGACTTGTCACGTACTTGTGATATTGCGCTTGGTAGGATGTATTTTTTAGGTCTTAAAATACGATAATTAAATATATAGATCACGACCTATATCCAATAAAAGATGATGAATTTCACTAACATCACTCACCGATATGACTAACCAAATATCTTATTGTTGATTCAATACTTTCACATGAAAAAGTAAATCAATTTATTATATATCATTTTCACTTTAGACAGAAAAATTCTGCTCATTTTAGTGTTTTTCTTTTGCTAAATTATATTTGAGGATGTTACTTAACAATTGTGTTTTGTTTTGTCTGTACATATCGTACATAAACCTTTAAGTATTGAAAAGGCCGTAATTACGAGTAATAGCTTCTCTAGCAAGGTATTCGCACTCAGCGATCCTCTTTCGGCAAATTTATATCTTGAATATTTCTTGGAGATGGAAAATCTTTGAAACGGTAGTTGCTTTCTTCGAATCCTTTGATGATTTGCTCACTCTGTGACTCAAGTTCCTCGTCAATTGCCTGCTTGGTTTTTTTTTTTTTTTTTCTGTAACTGCAATTATCCATTGTACTTAGAGCTCGATCAAAATCACGCATCTGTTACACAGAACGGAGAAGAAGAAAACCCTTTTGTTTTTTTCTTTTGTTTGTTTTGGCCTTAGTTTCAATCGCTTATGTACATGCAAGTGTGACGTGCACTAAGATCTATATATCAAATTTGCAAGAACTCATACAGTACAACTTCTATGCATTCACCATATTTCTATGTCCAGGCATGGTATAATCTTCCTGAAATAGCTGTTGCAAGTGCTTCAGCGAAATTTGGATCTCTCTTCAATGAAGAAGCCATATGTTGCAACAATATTTGCTGTACTGTTGGGGTTTCTAGTTGTTGGGCAGTCATTTTAGCATTATTTGAAATTCCAGCTTGACTCAAATCTAGATTTATACTACTTCCACCTGAAACTGCCATAGATGTTGGAGCACGAACTAGAGCAGGGTCGCAGGTTGTGGAGCTAACTTTTAGTGTAGCTTGAGCATGGGGTTTGTGATTGTGCTCTCCTTCATAGCTAGCTACTAAGATGGAAGGATCATCAGCACTTCTTTGGACCTGTAGATGAAAAATTGAAATTAACATCAACCTTTATATATATATATATATATATATAATGGCACCATTAATTAGAACAAAAGAGAAACTGGGTTTACCTTCTTTTTAACCGGGCAACTTGGAGCATAGGAGCATCTAAAGTAAGCCCTAGGAAAAGGGTTGTCTCTGGTGACTTTTTGGCCATATTTCCTCCATTGATATCCATCTTTCACAACCTAAAACAAATCCAGTTGCTTTATCAATAGTGATTTAGGAGTGATACAACTTACAAGGTTCCCTATCTATAATTCCTAATGACAAACAAATTCATAAACATGTAGAAGAAGAATATCAGTAAGTTTCTCACGATCAAAATAAGTGGCAAGTTCAGTCAAGCTACTTACAAGGCTGGTATCGGATGGATCAGTATTCCGAAAATAAATCGTTGAGTTCTTTATTCTGATATTTTCCCTTGGCGTTTTGCAAGCCTCCTCGTCACTAAAGCTGCTTTCTGTATTCTTATTAATTCCAGTCAGGTTGTTATAGTAGTCCTCACTCTCAGCTTTTCTCTTCCGTGACATTACATGTTCTTTCTCCGAACTCTGGCTCCTCAAATCATTGATTTGTCTCTGCAAAGCATCGTATCTTTGGTAAGCCAAGGTAACCATATCACTTAGCTTCTTGTTCTCAGTCGCCATCCGAGTCAACTCCTCCACCAAAACGCCCGTGATCTGTTAGAACCGAATTTAAAATTATCACAGACATCTCGAGGCTGATTCTAATGTTCAAAGATATCAGAAAACTGAAGTGAATTATAGCCTGCATATCATTAATGAAGATGTCACTAGGTAATATATAAGTTATATCCTAATGCTTTTTTCGTTTGCTTTCCAGTATATGGAATGTGGACTAAACAGCTATGATGGTCCTCAAATCTACAGGTCAATATAATGTAAAGGAATTGTAAACCATGCATTGCGTTTCAATTTGGAAAGCAAACTGAAACTTGAAATCTTATGCGCCTCTTCATTAGTAAAATGAAATCTCACTCTCGAAGTAATTTCACAAGAAGAGTTAGGAAAGAAAGAAGGAACAAGCATGTTGAAGCAAATTGAGCAGCCAGAAAGAGGACTTGCAAGTTGCAGCAAAAGAATTAGAACTCACTTCATCTTTAACTGGGAGATCCCGTTCCAACTGGCTAACTTCTTTAAACTCTCTCTTCTGAAGACATACAATTTGTAAATAACTGAAAATATAAAGCAAGCAAGATATGGAAAGATTTTTAAAACGGAAAACGAACAGTTATGATGCGAGAACACTTACTGGAGTTGGATTGATATCCTTGAAAGGATTGAGGTTGAGGTCAAGCCAAGTGTTCCCCCTTTTAGAGTCCATTAGTAGATATTTGGAGCTCTGAAACAAACTGTACACAACTTGGTATAGGGAAATGGGAGTGTGGTAAAAGAGGTCTGAAATTGGTCAAGTGGATGAGAGAAAGTCTTCGATAATAGGATCGATTATATAGAAGTGAGAAGGAGGGAGGTACCTGCCAATGAATTGACTGGTAATTAGGAAAGCGCGAGGAAGTATCACGAAATATGATATGAAATAGAATTAAATAGCCGTCAGCTGTGGGGCATCATCTAGGAAGCGCTATTTCATTTTACATATAGAAATGAAAAATATGAGTGCGTAATATGACATCTTAATTAGAAAGGTTTCTTACGCACCTTAATTAGAAAGGTTTCTTACTTGTCAGCAAACACAACAGTCGATAACTTTGAAATTCGACCGAGCTCAAGACTTGTGGGCCAAGTTAACTTGCATAATCAACATCAAATGCCCACGGACCATATTATGAACAACATGCAATGTTCTTTTCTTTAATTTTCATGTTACATATATGCATACATCACATTCACATACACAGAAAAGATCGAGTTCAACCTGTAACTTTATTTAAGTACTTGCTACGCTAAGTTACTGCTCCAACTATCCATGAATATGTTTATAGTCAGACTTACTAGAAAAACATCCGTATTAACATAGCACTCTGTTGGGGTTTGAATTCGATAACACTGAATGATGTCGGCCTCGGTTAACATAGCACTGTGTTGGGGTTTGAATTCGATAACACTGAATGATGTCGGCCTCGGTCATTTACTTGTCCATCCAACAACAGCTATTTGTTGTCTTTCCATCAGGTTCCCATTTAACTAATGGCTGATAACAATAAGACTTGGAATGTCTTGTATTATCATCCCCACAAATTAAAAGACTTCATAAAATGCACCGACTCTAAGGGCGAACCTTTGGAAGACGAAAATTTTTTGGTCATACGAAATCTTCAAATTAAAAGATAACGCCACATTATATAAATTCAAGTATTTTTAGTTAACTTGAATTCACGCTATTAGCCCGTCTGGGTTGTTAGTAAATTTTTATTTGACACTGTTACACCCATAATCCAGGTCATTTTTAACTTATTCCTAAAAAATTTGTTCTATCGTAGTGGTGTAATTGCATCAGTAAAGTATAATTGCAATTGCTTGCTTTGTTGCCATAATTATAAGGTAAGTCCCCACATTTGAGAAAGTGTCCATTTTAACGAGTTAATAGTATAACACATAACGATATCTTAGTTACGTATTCCGGATGGAACGTGAAAGGGCAATAAACAAACAAATGCGAAAAATACCTTGTTTCGATTTCATAACTTCAAACGAGTTTTTCGAAGCCGAAACGAGCACGAATCTACTGTCGTCTTCACGGGAATTGATCACTGGAATGGGGTCAACGTCTTTGTACAGTTTTCTTAAAACATAAGCTCTCTTAACTTGTCAGAAAATCCTTATGCTTACGAATGATATGAGCAACTACAGGAGACCTTAACCTTTATATATTGCATTCATATCGAACTTTCTCATCACATACCTAATATGGGTCCGGTCTACATTGACCAGGATCTATTTTTCACCCAGACTTTGAGTTATTGATTTAGATCATTTATTGGACCACTTTATTATCTTTATCCGGATCAAATTACATAACTTAACCGATAAATTATTGAAAAATCAAAAAATACAATTAATTGTTGTCCAACTTTATGGGAAAAGTAAAAAATGTCCAACATTCTCCCCTTTGGACAATATTTAATTACAGTGTTTACTCAAATTTAAAACAGTATAAAACCTTGGTTAAGTTACACTACTGTACTAGTCAACTAGGTTTAAATACAAAACATTTGATCCAAAGATAATGAAAGTCCATCATTCTATCCTGTAAGGCTTTCGATAATGAAAAGTATCAAATATATGTGTCATGTGTGACATGGATCCAATACAATCACGCATATCTAATACCTCACTAACATCAATGGGAAAATAGAGTGTGGCAAACTAAGATGATACCTGTATGATCTAAAATTGTATCATCTTCACTTGTAAGTCTCGATTTCTCCAACTTTATGTTAAACGGCATATGCTAAACTGTATTAGAGAAATCTTGTTTACTCTTACCGAATGCTAAACAACATTAGAGAAAAGTTATTTTCTCTCATCGAATGCTAAACAACATTAGAGAAAATCTTTATTTTCTCCAACTAAATGCTAAACTGTATTAAAGAACCTTTATGGGATTGAAAACTTATATCCCCCTATGTCATATAAAAATTTATGGATATTCGTATAAAACTGTATGCGTTTAAATGACATAGGCTCAAGGTCAATATGTATATATGCCTAATGACTTTTAAATGCTTAAGATTGACACAAATCTTAAGATTTTTATACGTATTATGACAACGTATGATATTATGACAACGTACGATAACACATATGACTAAGGACAAACGATGATCATCTTTATTGATGAATCACCATACTGTCATGATACACCAAATGTATAGATGTACAAATGTACATAGAGCAAACATAACAATCCCCTTAACTAGCAGTGTCTAAGAACTTCAAAAGACCCATATTGTATACTTATATTTCAAACACAAGTGGGCAAAGCCCAGTAGTTAAAGGATCAGCTTACATTTCCTCAGTTCTTAATGCTTCAACCATAATGTCACCTTTTCGTATTAGCTCCTTTATGGTCAACTCTTTGGCCTTCAAATGCTAAGACCCTGTGATATTCTTTGTTTTCATTAAACAGCACATCAACAAGATTATCATATTACAATCGAATAGGTCTAGCCACTAAATCAACTACAGACAACTCAGAAACCAAGTGTCTGACCCAAACCGTTTGTGAAGCAGCCCCTTAGCATGCACTCTGCATGTATAGTCTAGGAAGTCACCATTGTCTTCTTGACACTCTTCCACGACATTGTACCATCTGCAAACTTAAAATTGTACCCTTAAGTGTACTTTCGATCATCTAGACACATAGCTTAAATTTGAATCTGAATTCCTTACGAGGTTTAGTCTATTAACTTTTTTATATGTCAACATATAATCCTTAGTTCCCTTTAAGTATCTCAACACTTGCTTAACTGCATTCCTATGGTCTACACCTGGGTTAACCATATATTGACCAAATAGTTAACAAGTAAATGCAATGTCCTGCCTAGTACTTACCCGAGCATACTTCAGGCTATTAATTATACTAGTTTCAGGAATATTCTTCATAACCTCTCTCTTTACTTTATTCTTTGGATACTATACCAAAGATAATCTCTCACTATAAGAGATTGATGCTATAATAGGTTTACAAACAATTGTATTAAATCTTTGTAACACATACTCTATGTATGCACTTTATGAGAGGCCTTATGAGTGTTGAGATATGTCTTAGTGAATCTGAATAATTAGGACAAAAGATGCTGCGCTAAGGTCTTTCATGTCAAAGTTCTTGACCAAAAGTTGCGTAACCTCATACAATATGGTCAAGTAATTTGACGTGAGCAATATATCATCCACATGCGACAATAGGAAGATAACTTTGCTCACCTTGACTTTATAGTACAAACATCCTTTTAGCTTTATTTTTCATGTAGCTGAAAGAGGTCACACCTCATCAAATGTAAGGTATCACTTTCGGGAGGTTTAATGTAAACCATATATTGATCTACCTAATGTGCAAACCATGTCCGTTCCATCTGGATCCTGAAATCCTTCAGGTAGTACCATATAGAGCTCTTTATAAAGGTCTTTATTCAGGAAAATGATTTTGACAGTCATCTGATGTAATTCTATATCATCATAAGCTACAATTGTCATAATCACTCAAAATGTATCCTACAAGGATACTAGAGAAAAGGTAACATTCAAGTCAACCTTTCTCCCTGAGTGAACCATCAGGCAACTGAGCAGGCCCATAAATCGCTGAACTTTATCCCAAATCTTTAAGTCTTAAAACTTCATTTACAACTAACAGGTTTGTAGTTTTGCTGCAAATCAACTAGCTCCCAGACCTTACCATGCTTCATGGCTTGTATCTCATAAGTCATTACATCCCACCACAAATCTGGATTAGGTCCAGAAACAACTTCTGCATAAGTAACTGGATTCATAACATGTCTAACATTATAATCTTGCTCACCTAATAGACTATGTTATCAGATGGGATAGTAGGTCGTCTCACTCTGGCAGATCTACACAACTGCATTAGATCTTGTGCCCCTAGGAACCTCTATGTGTACAGATATAGGTTCATGTTCCTGTACAGGCATGGTACTAAGACATAGATTCATCATATCTAACTGTATGAGTAGTAGGTAGATGATAACTGTAGTATCCACCCTGCTATTATCTGAAAGGTCAAAGGACTCACCATCATCATAGACATTGTATTCCAAAAACTTAACTGTTTATGATTCCACTATTCTGGTCTCACCTTCTCTACAATAAGATTTGTAGATTTAACGTGGTTAGGATATCTGGCTAAATAGCAATGAACATAACGAGAGTGCAGTTTGTCTTTATAAGGATTATACTACCTCGGCAGGATAGCTCTATACACAAATGTGTGCAAAACTATGTTTCCACACTTCTAGATAATCAGGTAGATTAGTCTTGTTCTGCATTGACTTCTTCAAGTCCCTTAGGGTGCAGTTATGCCTTTCAGCAATACACCATTTTGCTCAGGACTACTCCGCATAGTGAACTTAGTCACTATTTCAACTGATTCACACATATATGGCAAACAAACCTTTTTAAGTCCTGAAACACCATGTTTTTCATGATATTCTCCTCCACGATTAAATCTAACTATCTTCATGAATTTTCCTAATTGGTTCTCGGCCTTTAGTCTTTAAGCAAGAATACATAACTATAATAGGAATCATCATCAACAAATATCAGAATACATTTAGAATTGCACAATGCAACTGTATAAAGTCTACCGATATCTTTATGTATCAGACTCAACAAGTCAAAAGCATAAGTTGACCTCAATATCCTTATTAGTCAACTTATCCCTGCAATTGTCAACACATGTTCTCAGATCATCATAATCTAGATTTGAGAAATGATTTCCTTGATCATTATCTCAACCCTAGCTTTGGAAATGTGGCTTAAACTTTTATGTCACACCATGTATGACTTCTCATTCATCAAGGTTCTTCATTTCTTAACTTGTTTGGCAAGATACGAAGAAGCATATATCTAATTCAGGGTAAGACACATTATATACAAACCATATGACAAGAAAGTTGTTTCATTATATTTTTCATTAAATAACAACTATACAACATAAGCACTAAATACAAAACATTAACCCTTTTTGTCCAAAATTGATCAAAAGATCACATATAAAATGTGTCGTGTGAAACCCAAATAAACCTTAGTACAAGGTTCAGTACATACATTCCCCATATATATTACTTTCACTTCTTCATTGTTGTCAACTATCAATTCCTCCTTCCCTTTATTTGGCTCTATCTTGGATATGAACCCCTGCATCGTGAAAGCATCATAATTAGATGCTCCACTACATAGCCACTAAGAACTTAATATGACTATTGAAAGTTAGATTCATAAATTAATAAGCCAAGGAGTTACCTGATAGTCACAGTCTTTCTTTCTAGGCCTCATACTGATGCCTTCTTTATGGCTGTAGGACCTTTACCAACACTGGATTGACCAACATCATCAAGTGGAGAAGATTTAGACTTTCTACTTGTGATCTTAGCGGGCTTCATCTTTGCCTTCCCTTTAGTTGCTTCGAGGGCTGTAGGAGTAGCAAGCTTGAGTTTCTCCTCCTTAGCAACGCAATTGGCAATCAAAGCATTGAAGTCCCATTACTCATCCAACGAGTAATATGTCATCATTAGATTACTAAACTCTGGAGGGAGTGTATTCAGAGTCTAGTGAACTATGAAGACATCTGGAAGGGGAATATTCAGCATCTTCAGTCTACTGTGAAGATGGATCATTCTTACATATGTACTCCATCACCTCCTTCTCCCATGTACATCACAAAGAATAATTCTTTCATCAAGACACTTATCTTAACGTTAGGCGAGATCGTGTATCTCTTGAAGACATTATTAAGAAACTCCTTCACTATGTTTATGTCCAGAAGTCCACTAAGTAGATGGTCAGGTATGGATCTTTTTAATGGTCATATGACTTAATCTATTAGACCGATCCTAGGCTTCATAGGCTACTTTATAAGCTCTCGCACTCATGGATGTAGGTGTAGATAGCCTATCCGTCCGTATAGCCATATCAACCAAAACTATCTTCATAACATTCTATACATTCTCTGTCCACTTCTTCATATCGAACCCGATCAGGGTTTCAATGGTCATACTGATATTGTTGACCGAAAAGGTGATTGAAAAATGACAATGTTTAGATTAGCACAAATGTAGGATAACAGCGATACTCAAAGCCATTAAATAGTATTTTCACCAAGAATCTGGGCACGCATAATATGAAACATCTGTGGGCTGAATATATAATATATGCAATTAGACCTCCACATAAAAGCGATCAGAATACAAACCATCAACTCTTATGACACTACCACTTGTAGGCTAATAGGTCATTCAAGAAACGACTTTCCTCTATCCAATGTCTTTATACATATCTCAAAATATTATGTAAGGCTAACACCTGTGGGCAGAATAACCAAACATGAGACTAAAGACATCCCCTAACGTGCAAGTAGAACAATTCAAAATACTGACTTGAAATGCCACTATCATGACTACATCCTCATCAACACTCAAAAAAGTCCACAAACATAAGGGATACATGTTTATGTTATCCTCACATTCTTTATGGGCATATAATATGTGACAATGTAACATCAATAAATGCACAAAAAAAACCCAAATGCACAGTTTCATTGTCACATACTCATACTGAAGACATTCTTTGAAAACTTCATTTGAGACTTTCGTAACGGAAAAATCTCATTAGAGTGACTATCGTGCATCAGTGAACACTGAACCGACTGCTCAAGATATGAGAACTTCATATACCTCCCTTGTGGCAAGTTCGTTGCACAAAAATTCACTAAAAAATAGCTTCAAAATGTCTTAATTCCTTTTCCGAGTAATTATCATGCAATCCTAAACACTAAACATGAAAACCGAGACACAAAAACTTGAAGTATCTCCCTCATGTGACATCCAAAGCATGAAAATTCACTCGAAATCGGATTCAGAACGCTTTATTCCTTTTTTGTAGTTAAACTTTAATTTATTACTAATGTAATAAATCCAAAAAATGGAAATTTTCTCTTTATAAATTTCTTGGACCTAGAAACTGACCCAAAACACCTCGAGACACTCTTACGGGAAATCTGAAATTTTTATGTGTGTTTTTTTAATTTACTGAAGCAATTTCGTACGAATGACATCAACTGACGCATCAGTTGCACGTCAACATGAGAGGTGCGTGTCAGACACATGCTAGCGTAGACGTGCCCACAAACGCTGTCGTGCGTTACACGCATCCAATCAGTATTTCTCCACGTGTCTGATGCGTGTATCACCCGCGCTAGTCATGAGACCCGCACCCGTCGCACCCGAAAGTAAGGCACTCCCTCGCTAGAAAAATGCGAGTTTTGGGTCAAAATTTCGAGCTCTCGGGCTTGTTTTCATCCCATTTCTCAAGGCTAAACACATGTATACTAATTTTACGTAATAAAAAGCAAGAAAAACCAAAAAAGCTGAAGTTCAATCTCTGAAAACTTTATAGAGGAAAAATCGAAATATCTTCATTTTTAAACACCATTCACGTCACTGCTCTGATTTCACGTATAACACGTAACGATACCTTAGTTATGTATCCCGAATTGAATGTGAAAGGGCAATAAACGAAGAAATGCATAAAATACCTTATTTCGATTCCATAACTTCAAAATAACTTTCTGAAACTGAAACGAGCATGAATTTACCCCCGCCTTCAGGGGAATCGATCACCGGAATGGGGTCAACGTCTTTCTACACTTTTCTTAAGACGTGAGCTCTCTTAATGGGTCAGAGAATCCTTATACTTACGAATGATATGAGCGCAACTGCATGAGATCTCAACCTTTATATATAGCATTCATATCGAGCATCTTCATCACAGACCCGATATGGGTCCGGTCTACACTAATCGGGATCCATTTTCACCCGGACTTTAACCCATTGATTTAGATCATTTATTGGGCCACTTTATTATCTTTATCCGGATCAAATTATGTAACTTAACTGATAAGTTATTGAAAAACTAAAAATGCTATTAAATGTTGCCCAATTTTGTGGGAAAAGTAAAAAAATGTCCAACAAATAGCAGAATGTGTACAAACCAAATAAACAAAATGCACGTTTATTACATTTTATAGAGATTCTAACGTATATAGCAACTTGAATGCTTGCAACATCTTACTAATGATATGAATCAGTATCACCCCCATGTTGCTGTAATTTAAATAAGATTTGGCAATTCATCTAAAGTCTTGCAGGAATTTGTGAAAAACCAACAAGTTGTCGCTGTACTTTTTATTTGCGTGTAGTCAACTACTCATAGCTTTTCACGTCCATGACTTGTAAGAACTAGAACTATTACGTATGAAGATCTGTTCCCATGTCCTTCCAATCAGGCAACTAAAATAAAGTACAAATGTGCTTATTTTGTCAATGAATTGGTCTCGTCATTTACAGTGCGTAAAAGAAAATTAAACTTTTAGATCCGTTTCGCTGAATATTCAATGTTGGGTAAATTTAAGGTTAACCGGCGTGGAGGATCCGTGTCTTGTCTTTTGTTTTGTTTTTTTTTTTTTTTGGGTTAACCGGTGTTTTGGGTAGCCCGGACAGTCCGTGTTTTGTCATTTGTTTTGAGAAGTTATTTCGGGACAATGTCCAAAGGATGTGTTCGTCTTCTCAATCTTCTTAGGAATGTCAAACGCGGTATTGAATTGAAACGGTGAGACCCCAAAATTCAACTGAAGTAATTTTTTTTAATTGGCTTGAAGGGGGAGTTTTGGTACCTTTTGCTTGTCGACTTCCACCATCTTCTTTTTTATTTGAACTTTTTAGTTTTTACTGTCATTGATAAGGTTGTGGTGTTAATTACAATCCTTTTGTATTAAAGGAGGATTTATTTCTTATATCAAAATTCGAATTTAATTATGATCATAAAGAAGAAGAGACTTTAACTTGCCATAACAATCAAAGTAAGTCAACAAGACAATAATTTCAGGTTTCACTATCATGGCAAGTATCATAAAATTCCATTGAGTTGAACAAAATCGGTTGTAAATTGTTTAGAAATGTGGGTCAAGCGTATGGATAGTACTAGTCAAGATAACTGCAATAAGATTCAAACAAATAATTTAGATATTTTCTCTAGAGACGCGTGAAGAAAGGATCTCGATTGTTCACACTGGAAAGAATGATTAGTAGCTTTCGTCGTCATGAAATGGAATTTCTAGTACCACCTAACGAAGGAATAGTCATCGCAGTTTAACCTAATCCAAAAGGATGTCCATTAAGAGTCCTTGACCATTACTTAGCCCGAAGACCTTGACCTATTGACCTGATCCGTGTGTTACACTTGAAGCCAACGGGCTCTCAAGAGATGTGAAAAAAAAATCGTAGCAACGTTTCAAATTCATAGGAAAATGTGGCGATTTTTATCATGAATCTTCTTGGCAAATGCTAGTAAATTTATAATTAAAAACAACCAATCTCTTACATCAAAGTAAAGCAACCTTATCAATCCAAACCAAGATATCAACTTAATCTTTGGTCGGGTCGGCCATTTTAGGCCTGGGCTTGGTCATAACAACCCGTGGGCCGATCGATCTATATTCTCCAAAGCCCATCAGCAGGAGAAATCTTTCCATGCAGAGGTAGAAGACTACGTAAAGACCTAACCCTAACATCCATCTAATATATAAGGTAATATCTCATCGTGAGGAAGGTACGTGCAATCTTAACCCTAGCCACTCTCTGCATTCAGAATCCTTACCTTCACCAAAAATACTAACTTGAGCGTCGGAGGGGCTAATCGGGATATCACCCCCGACGTGCCTTCTTTGTTTTGCAGGAATCTCAGCGTCAAGATCAACACAGGAAGCAGACCACACATGGATCTAAACGGCAACGTGCAGTTCCGCCAGAATCCGGCAGAACCAATTGGCGCCCACCGTGGGGCCCGACTTCAGGGCACCACGTCCAGAAATACACAGATCAGTCAGGCGGCGGCGACAAACCCTGATATAGCCGCTGTCGCGGCTCTGGCAATGCAACGCATGGGTTTGCAATTACCTGCAACCCTGCCGCCTGCGCCTCATGTTTCCCGCACGGAATCTTCAGACCCGCATGATCAACCGCAACCTCAAACCTTGGAACAAGAAGAACAGAGCGTAGCTTTGGAGGATAACGCTGCACCCAACGTGCGCCCGAATCTCCAACATCGGTCGAATGCAGATCCTCTTCCGCCTATGTGCACCACCCTCACCCGACAACAGATTGAGGAAGCGGCTGATCTGTTGATTCGCCAGCTTTTGCAGTCTCAACCACCACAGCAGCAGCCGTCTGCACGGCCAGCTGCACGACAGACCAGCGTGACGACTGCTCACCACCCAACTGAAGCCCTAGAAAAGAGCATGGATAATCGGATCAACGCAGCTATGAGCTTCCGCCCTGATCGCCCTACGGCACAGTACAACTCTCCCTTTACTCCGGAAATCTTGGATAGCCTCCCGGCGCCCGGCACCAAAATACCGACCCCAGAAAAATACACTGGAAAGACCGACCCCTTGGACTACCTACAACACTTCCAGTCCATGATGAGTCTACATTGCGTTCCGGACGCCATCCAGTGCAAGGCTTTCTGCACGGCCTTCCAAGAAGGAGCTCGGCGATGGTTTAATAGCCTGCCCCCAAGCTGTATCACATGCTTTGAAGATTTCAGAGTATT
>JANIHZ010000008.1:22726505-22739683 GCA_027478365.1 Erythroxylum rufum
ATTTTCAGTGGGCCTCAAGGAATTTTTTTTAAACTATTAACATTTGCATTTAGCGAGGTTATAATTTTATCCCATTGGCCCAAGTCGGGATCGGAGAAAATTATTATTTAATCGAGATTATTAATTTATCAAATATTCATTTATCGAGGCTTTACTTGTATATCAAAATATCCCAAAAATGTGTCTTTCATTTTTTTAAATATTTCACTTATATTATTTCTTAAAAATAATAAAATAATAATTTAAGAAATAGGCATAATTGGCTGAACTTCGTTAAATTCTGGTGATCTTTATTTGTCTATTTGATAGCTATTGTCGGGTATAGTTGTAGTGAATTATTATGCTATTAAATTATATGTATAGGAAAATTCTGTCTAAGAGATTAAGTTTTAAGTAAGACCATTTATGACCCTTTCAGTTTTTCCTAAAAATTTAGTTGGTGTGATTTTTCATTATAATCGTTTATACTCTATTCACTTAAACAACAATGCTCGGGCTAAATTTGTTATTATTAATAGAAATTAACCCAAATTTCTCAAGAGAGTGGGCGAGACTAGCACTAATTTTCTGTCTTGTTTGTCTTCTATCCTCGTGCGTGAAAATATTATTCTTTACCTGAAACCACTATATTTTTATCATAAATTGGCCACGTCATGATGAGAGTGTTAAGAGTTAATACATACAATCTGTGAATACATTTAATAACGTTTTTTTTTGGGCTTCATGGAGAAAATAATGTTGATTTCAATTTTATGTCGTAAAGTTTGGTTAACCTTCCCTTTTAGCCTAAGGATACCTCTTCTTCTTTCCCTACCCAAAAGTAGTGCTTTTTTGAGAAATGAAAGATCTCCATTACTTTAGTACTCTTTATCTTGTAGAGGTCTGAAAAGAGTTAGTGATATATGAAACCTTGGCCTTGTGTTTTTATAAGAAGACTAATTTTATGATTTGATCTTCTAGTTACTAACATAGATTCTCCCTCTAAAGATCTCAAATACTTTAAATTATGGAATTAATGATATGCAAGACAAATTACGCTAGTAGTTCCCATTAATTAAGTTGGGTACTGTTGATGTAGCTAAATTGTCCAGATTAATAATTTCTTTTAATATCTTAACCATCTTACTCCATTTCAAAAATTCACTAGAAGAGGTAAATAAGTCCGTAAAAGAAGAATCCATTGAAGAGTAACTAAGGTTTGCTTCTATCTTTTTAACGTTGCTCAATCCAACCCTAAAATTGAATAAATTCGTAGAAGGATTTGGAAACGTAGATTAGAGAAAATCAAAAGAAAAAAAATCGGAAAAAATGACAATCTGACTAACGCGTACGCACCTCTTTGATGACATAGTTGGAGTGACCTCATGCATGAGTTATACAATCGCACTATGAGCCGTTGAAGAGGAAGATTTTTTTCTGACTCAGCTTCGCTGGAGGCTGGGGCCCATATGTAGATACCTAACCCGACAATTTCATGGAAGGACAGACTAGAGAGCCTCAGTGCAGGTTCGTCAATTCCAAGACTTCGCGTCGTTTCACTTGTGAAGTAGGAAACCTAACTAATTCTTTCTTCTCTTTGAAATTTACCCATTAGTCATCAGGTTTTTTCCTTCCCTTCGAATCAAACTATAATATTAAGAATTTGATTATAAACTCTTTTTAAACATTTAGAACCTAAAACTATAGGTGTGGAAATTTCAATGTAAAAGAATTTATCAAACATTGATTAGTTTTGTAAAAAGTTGATATTTTTAGAACTACAACTTTTTTCTCTTATCCTATAAAAGATAATAATACCTTTTTTTTTTTAAAGAATCTGATGAGAATTGAAACCTCAATGTTATGTGCTATATATTTGCATATTTTATTCTAATTCAACAAAGTAAATTTGACATTAGAATCTACAATCCATCATTAGCGCCCTATAATGAGAGCAAAAAGGACTTATTTGAGGTTCAATTCTACCCTTGAGTAGGGCTGCTAGTCAGTCAACTTCGGCTTTTCAAACGTACTTAAAAGAAGCACCAACGTCCCTTTAGGATTGGTCTAATTGATGGATCGAGTCTTGTAAAGGATTACAGTGCATGAGAATAAAGTGTTAAAGTAAAGCGTAACTAACAATGAATGGGTCATGGATGCAATGAAGCAACCTTTATGGCCAACACCTTACATCAAATTGATGAGTTAGTTGTACACGTGAAACTCGCCTTGCTATGAACATATCATAAATCGTAGTTAATCAATAGCGCAATTAAACGTCACCTTTTTATGCTTTGGCAAGTCATTGTGTAGGACCAATTGATAGGATCAAAACTTGTGAAGAATAAATGCTTACGCTTCACAATACATGTTTCACGTAGGAAAAGAAAGTTTGGCAGTTCATTATCATCCTGACGTTGATCAATTAAACAACTCATGAACTCGCTCACACGATTTTGGGCTTGGGCCCAAATTCTTAAAAAAATTAGTAAAAGTAATATATGAAATCTATCCTTGGGCCGTTACCCATGCAAATGCAACGGTAGTTTGTGAAGTATTTGAGCCTGGTCGTGGCATAAAAATTGGGCTTTCTGCCCTGATTAAGGTTGGCTCAACCTCAACGGATACACACACATAGGTCTTTCAAAAGAGGGGAAAAGTGGTGTGCGTATGTTTTGAAGACGAAGAAGCAGGACGATGGACGAAGAACAAATTGTCAAGTTTGTGGAGACATACCTGAGGAAAAAGGGTTTCAAGCAAGCCGAGCTTGCTTTTCAAGATGAGCTTCACAACAACAACTCCTCCAATTCTCATTCTCTCGATATCCCTTCCGATCCCGACCTCTCCGCTCTCCTCCTCTCGCTCTACCAGTTAACGCTCTCTATTCTCTTCTTCAATCCACATTCTTCTTTTGATTTTCACATATTTATTTCCTTCCAGGTCAGAGGATACTCCTGCAAAGTACCACGATGAGTACAGTAAACTACGGTCTTGGGCGTATAGTTCACTTGATTTGTACAAGGTTACGTTTACTCCTATGTTTTTTAAAGCTTTTTTGAACTCTAAACTGTTTTCTTTTTGTTCTCCATATCTTGCTGAATTACTTTGTGTGTATATCTTTCTTTTCAACAAACTATGCAGCACGAGTTGCTTCGGGTGCTCTATCCAGTTTTTATCCACAGTTACATTGATATGGTAGCTAAAGGATACGTCCAAGAGGGTAATTGCTCTTGTGTCTCTACTCTTTTCTACTATTATTGCAACCGAAGATGTGGCCTTGTTTACTGATTTTGTCCCCAGCTAGAACATTTTTCAATACCTTCCGCGAGGACCACGAAATGATGCACTCACGAGACCTTCAGAAGTTGGAAGGAGTTCTTTCTCCCTCTCACCTCGAGGTTAAAAAACTCTTTTTTAATATATTTCACACTTCCTCTCGTTGAACCGTTTTTTCGAGCCTTATTTTTCTTACTTTTTCAGGAAATGGAATTTGCTCATTCTCTTAGACACTGCAAAGTTAATATCAAAATATGCCAGGTAATACCTTTCTCTTTTATGATTTTAGGTTATCTAATCTTTCACACTTTCAGTGTTTATCTAGATGTCAACTTACGTTAAAACACAGTCCTTTTTTTCATTCATTTTGGGTGATTGGATCATTAGAGCATATAACGTTCTTGGATTCCTATAACATTGTATGGTCTGATGATCCAAATTCTGAACTGATCTCCAAGAACATTACATACTCTAGTGATCCAAATTCTGAATTGATCTCTGATTGTGGCCCAGAAGTATCTTCAAAACATTTGCAACATTCAATGTTTGAGGAGCTCTTTCAATATCTCTATCTAACTACGGTTGATTGATAGTCACAACCAAACCCTATACTGCTAAGTGTTCTTGTTCATTATTACAACTTGAATTGTTCTGATACATTCTTTCGGGTCCTATATTAATTAAATATATGAGAGGACTATGAGCTCAATGTCACATACTGGTGACATGAAAGTTTAGATTTGATAAGTTTTATCAAATGGCTTGTTTTCAAACATTTTGTTTTTCTTTGCACAATGTTGGAGTCTGATTATTGTCGAACATCAATTTATATAGTTGAAGTGAAAAAGTTGAACTGTGTAAGCTCTTGATGATGTACTATTAATTGAATTGCCAGTATTCCAATGAGCTCCTGATGCAATATCTACGGAAAACAAAGTCCACTCTGATGCTGGGAATTGTCAATGAGCATATAAACTTCCAAGGTGTAACTAATCATATGTCAATGCAGTTACATGTGAATCTTTTTAATCATGATAGAACATACTGGACTCACAAAAATTTCTTTCCATTGGCAGTTTCTCCTGGACAACCTAGCTCAATTTCCGATGATGCTGAGGCTGTATCACTTATTGGAAGTAATCAGGATGCAGCTAATCTGATAAATAAAAGAGAAATCCACTGGGGGGTGAGTAAATGGAAGTTCTAGTTGCTAAATGTTAAGTTTTTCCTTTCTAAAAATGAAAAAAATTTGTTGCTTTTAAATGTATGTGAAACTTCTGATTATTAAAATGAACTTGGATATCTTAGATATCTGTTGGATCTTAATTTCATTAACATGAACTCGTGTATTTTGGGATGGCAAAACATGCTGCTTGTATTGCAAAATCTTTTTCCCCTATTATTACCAAGTTTATGGACATTCCAGAAGCATCTGGTTGCCATATAGCAATAGAAACAACTAATATCCAGTTCCATTGTGGATGTTGTGACTGGCAATTCAAAGCAAAATGTATGAAAATTAAGAGTTGTACTTATTTGGTTTATTTATTTCCAAGTTTTAGACGGCTTAAATTGTAGTTTGTTTATCTTATTATTCAACTGTGTATGGATCTTTGAAATGTCTCCATGAATGCAGAAAATCTCAGTAAAACATGATAGTAGAAACTTTTGGGTCTGGATGTATATGAAAAACTGAATGGATTATTGCTTTAGGTTTTCAGAAGGTATCATGTTGAGATCTTTTCACTTGGAGCACATCTACAGATAGAACATATTCAAGCTGTTCATGTCAGTGTTGAAAAAGTATTGATGTTTATAGTGTGGTTGAGTGAGAGCTGTGGCCAATACATTTCAATTCTAAGGCAGATCTTGTCAATTTTTTGCTGATTTTGCATGTTTTGTTAGGTAAGGATTGTGAATGTAGGAGCTACTCGTTATTATCTACAACATAGACGAAGTTTCAATAACAAGCAAGCCAGACTTTTAAGAAGCAAAACTTTTTGCTTCTATTTATGTTTTATATTGATTGGTTGTAAGATTCTTTTAACAGTACATTGTTTGTTGTTTTTAGTTGCTTGAAGATTCTTTAGAAGAACGCTTAGAGAAAGCAGGGGGTCTGCTCTCAGATTCTGAAAAGCCAGAAGGAGATGCTAAAGAGGGAGAAATGGAGGACAACAAGGTAGGATTAATCGATTTCTTTGTAGTGGCATGATTTTAATGCAAGTGCATTTGATGGGTGACGGAGGGGGAGGGTATTAGTGGTGAGAAGGGTGTGTTTCCCACCGTTGCAGCCTGTTTTCGGAATTTTGTCATGTTGATGTTCTGTTTGATATTCAGAAAAAATATGTAGAAGGCGGAAAGCAAGGCCCTTCAGCTAAAAAGTTGAAAAAAGACAAAGCTGCTAATACTACAGCAAAGGTTGCACGCCCTGAGACTAATGCTACATCTATGGCTCCGCGAGTTAAACCAGAGCTTCCTTTGCCAGTAATGTATTTTCTAGATACCCTATGTCCCTTCCCTCACTGTATGTGCTCATCCATTTATGTGTGCTGTAGGAAAAGCTATGTTGTCCTGCAATGAAAGTTTCAAATTTGAGTTTTTTAGGCATGGTTCGCTCTGCAGATAGGATCTTGGGCTTGGCATGCCTTGATGCGTGATGTCCATTCGCTTTGTTAGGAAGTTATGGTTAATAAAAGCAAATGACATAGCTTTGATGGGATGATGTTTGTAGAGAGTTCTGTGGAATCAAGTATTATATGGTGGTTTTTGATTCTCATGAATCTAATCTCGGAAGTTTTTTTCTCCCACCTAGTCCCCCTGCAAACTGCAAGTGTGTTTTTATAGGTTTTACTACTCCATCCTTGTCCCAGAAGCCTGATTTATGGACATTTCGTGATCTGTTTAGTCATTAATGGCCAACTTGATATTAGTGATTCTTCACTGGCTGTGGATCACATTCAGATATATTAAACACACACACATGGTGACTATATTTTTTGCAGAGTCAAACAATGTTTGTAATGGAGGGTTAATGTGTTGTATCTGATAACCTATAATTGCTTCAGGCCAATAGAGGTTGAGCAGTCTATCCTTGAGGACTTGAGAAACCGTGTGCAGTTGAGTAGTGCAACATTGCCATCTGTTAGCTTTTATACATTTATCAACACTCATAATGGGTAATTCCTATCATATTTTTCTCAAGTTATTTTTTGATAATGTTTCTCTTAAAAGTATGACTTCTAATTCCCTATTCTGTTGTTTGACATCTGTTTCAGTCTAAATTGCTCTTCAATATCCCATGATGGATCTTTGGTTGTTGGTGGATTCTCAGACTCCTCACTGAAGGTTTTATCTTATATCATAATAAAACCTTACAAGTACCATGTTAATGAAAAGAAATTGCTAAACCTGAGCTGTGCTTCCACAGGTTTGGGATATGGCAAAACT
The DNA here is from genome assembly GCA_027478365.1 of Erythroxylum rufum. Classification (NCBI taxonomy): domain Eukaryota; kingdom Viridiplantae; phylum Streptophyta; class Magnoliopsida; order Malpighiales; family Erythroxylaceae; genus Erythroxylum; species Erythroxylum rufum. Next base: position 22,733,208 of record JANIHZ010000008.1, read on the forward strand.
TGGTCAGCAGGCTGGCAGTTGTAAGTCTAGAGAACTAGGACCTAGTTTTTATGTGCTGATTTTTCAGAAATGTGATATTAGCTCTATTAGAAATGTTCAAGGTTTGGAATATGCTGATGCTTCATGATAAATGAAAACATGTCCAGCATATGATCTCTGTTACAGCAACAATTATAAAGTGATTTATTGCAATATATTAGACAAAGATTTTCATATTTATGTTCGTACTTCATTTTAGGAAATGAAAAATTAAGAATTTTAGATATCTCATCTATCTTGGATTTTGAAACATGTTGCTGCTGACCACTTTCAGTAATTATCAGTGTAAAACTTACTTGTTCTCCTGTTTTATTCATCATTTAGTGTCAAAAATCATTTTAAGATAGTGATAAGGAGCTTAATACTGTCACATATAGCATTGGGTTGGTCTTTCATTTATTTCAGCACGTGTTATTTTTTATGCTTAAACTTTACAATCATTTTTTCCATTTATTGTTATATATATTGCAGCTTCAGTTAGATAACGTTCTGTTATACATGAGTCTACATTCTGGGCAAAAAGGAACATTTTCTAAACTAGTTTTCAATTTCAGCTGCTATTCAGGTTGAAACAGACTCTGCACCAAGTGAGCATCGTGTGGCGCCAAATGGTGATAAAAGATCGTATACATTGTTTCAGGGCCATTCAGGACCTGTTTATTCAGCCACTTTTAGTCCCCTTGGGGACTTTTTACTGTCCTCTTCAGCAGACACAACAAGTATGTCCTGACTGTCAATTTAATGTTATATCTGTGTGGGCCCATCCACTTTTTCAATTCTGCTTGGTAGTTCTATTTTTCTTTTTTGCCTATAAACTTATTGAGGAAATACTATTTAACTATCGTACAGTTCGATTATGGAGCACAAAACTAAATGCCAATCTTGTATGCTACAAGGGCCATAATTACCCAGTATGGGATGTTCAGGTATGAATTTTACTCCAGTATAGGATTTTATTTTCATTATTATGTCTGGTTGGCCCTTGTCTTTTGTCGGTGGCATCTCTTAACAACAGAAAGTTGAGCCCTCATAACTGGGGAGTGATGGCCATATATGGTACTATAGACAGTTTAAAAAAGTTCATTTGGAAACTTCTCATGAATTTCTAATTTGGTGCTGCAGTTTAGTCCTGTAGGACATTACTTCGCAAGTGCTTCACATGATCGTACCGCAAGGATTTGGTCTATGGACAAAATTCAACCTTTAAGGATAATGGCTGGTCACTTGTCTGATGTTGATGTTAGTATTTTCTGCATTATCCTATCATTTGTATTCATGCCATCCTGAATCTGTTACATTATATAGACTTCTGAAGTGTTTTGTTTACTTAGTAGCTGCTTCACAGTAGTTTATCGTCCTCATATTTCTAAATTTCTGTAAAGATATAGTCATAATTGGTAACTTAATGGATAGAGACTGGTTTTGTTACCTCCTGACTTTAGTACTTGGTTGAAGGAAAACTGTGAGATAATCTTGTGTGTATTAGTTGGTCTTCTGCTCATAACTTCTCCGTCAAGGTTCTTCTGCTGGTACTTTTAGGGTCCTTGTATAGTAGACAGTAAAATCCTGTTACTGCTAGTGATTTTCTACATTCTGCTACCAATCTCTGAAAATCTGCTTCACTTGTTTCGTGGCATGTCCTCAGCAATGTGCTGTGGTAATAGCAGCTTAGTGCTTTCAATTCTAGCTGATCTTTCATCCAGTTTTAGCATGATTAGCATTTTCTACTGAAAGGAAAAGAAATGTCAAATGGAAACAAGATCTGTAGTTTTGCCTTTTAGAATAAATTTAATTTTCTTTGGACATTTTAGTTAATTTGCTTTTTTAAGCTAACTAAATGGTTTTTGGGGCAACTTGCTCCATATACTTACTAATTCTTTGACCTTGGTACAATGACAGTGTGTTCAATGGCATACCAACTGCAACTATATTGCTACGGGCTCTAGTGATAAAACTGTTCGACTCTGGGATGTACAGAGTGGAGAATGTGTTAGAATATTTATTGGACACCGTAGTATGGTTTTATCATTGGCTTTGTCTCCTGATGGGCGTTATATGGCATCTGGTGATGAAGATGGTACAATCATGATGTGGGACCTGTCAAGTGGCCGCTGTGTTTCACCTTTGGTGGGGCACAATTCATGTGTCTGGACCCTTGCTTTCAGGTATTTTTTTTTTCTTCCGCTATAAAGCCCTTAAAAATTCTTGGGCATTTTGGCAATAGAAGTTTTAGTTAGCTGACTGCAAGTATAGAATAATTTCTAAACTTTTGATTTTTCTGTCGTCAGTTGTGAAGGTTCACTTCTTGCGTCTGGTTCTGCTGATTGTACTGTGAAATTATGGGATGTAGCTTCAAGTGCAAAGGTGACAAGAACTGACGAGAAGTAAGTGTTTAATGTTAAAAAAATCTCATACAATTGCTTTTCTCATATTTTTCAACTGTTTCTGTGCTGGCCACTTAATAGCTATGTTCCTTTAATCAGCAAAACTGGGAATGTAAATAGATTGAGATCCCTGAAAACTCTTCCAACAAAGTCTACCCCAGTCTACTCTTTGAGGGTAATTGCCTTGTCCATGTCTGTTATGTTATCTTATAATTGGTCATTCCTTGTTGTAACGTTTGCATCTCATGTTGGTAGCAGTTTTCAAGAAGGAATCTTCTGTTTGCCGCTGGTGTCCTTTCAAGAAGTGTGTGAAGTACTTGAACCTTTCTATTTTAAAGACGAGTAACAACTACTATTAGGTTGGCTAGATGGGATCAGCTAACACTGTTAATATGCTCTAATTTATTGGTAATATGAGATGAGCATGTTCACAAATCCTACTCAATTTTTGTTTGTTGTACAATCTTCAGTCGCTCCCGTAAACACTTACTTGCCTTTTCTCGATAGGGAGAGGCACGTACTTCTTGTAAGTTGAAAAGAATAGGAAGATGGTTGACAGGTCCCTGGCGCTCAAGTTTCTGTAGTTTAATTAATATTGAATTATCATAGCAAATCCTTCACTGGCATTTTGGGGGGATGATGTGGTTGCTTAGATTGGGGGAGGGGAGTAATGGGCCTATCCAAATTACCATGATTTTGTTTCAGAGGTTGCGGCCATGCTGGTAATGGCGTTGGGAGTGGAGTAATCAGTGTAAAAGACTAGGATATGAAATTTATGAAGTTTTGAATTTCTTTTGCCCTCAGAGTTGTATTTCTTTAATTTATTGAAAAATAATAATCAATAGGTTGGAACAAATTATAATGAAGAAAAATCCATAGAAGTAAATGTTATGATTTTAGAATCAGCTAGGGTCGAATTCGAATTTTTATATACCATTTTATATACAACGTTTGGTATAGGATCTATTTAGTACAGAATTAGGTCAATCATCTAAATTAGAAGATTACTGTCTGTCTCCAAAGTTCTTTAATTTCATAATCAATATTTTAGAATCATCTTTTAAAATTAATTATCAAATCTTGAAAATGGGAAAGAATTAAAAAGTCATTTAACAATAAATAAAAAGATCACCATAAGCCTAATGATACAAAGAAATAAAGCCAAAAAAAAAAATCAATGTAGTATCTGTATAATTATTCTCACTCAAATTATGCAAGAACTTAGATAGAACTTCGTTTATAGGAAAGTTTGTAGCTCCATTTTATTTTTATTTATTTATTGGAATGGATTATTTAATTTCTTAAAAAATAGTAATACAAAGCTAGTTTCAGAAGATATATTTATTTTATTTAAAAAAGTATAAAAAGACCAATTAAGAGTTTCAAGAATGCATCGAGTATAACGAAATTGTGATAAAATCACAGCAAACAAAAAATAATAGTGGAGTCGAAAGCATTATATTGCTGATAATCAAGAAAGGAATTGGGAGAAGTGTACTGAAAATCAACGATATTCCCAAACAACATTACGAAAGCTTCTCATCCTTATCCCCGATAAATATTATCAATCAAATCTTATGATGATTATGTAATTATTATTTATTTATTTACTAAAAAAAAATCATTCCGTATTCAGTTTCAATCATATTAGGACGAAAACCTTCAAAATCATTTTTAAAAAAATCTCATTTGTCTCATTAGATGTCGCATTTTCACTCTTCACTGTATACTTCAACCTTAACACTATATGAATGCTCGTATTCAGGCTAATGTCTGATAGGTGATCTTTAAGATTAACAACCTCGCCGGTTGATTTAAATAGGTTTCTAAGAAGATATTTCAACTTGTTATGATATCAATTACTTTGATACCAATTATTGTGAAAAATGGAAGTAATTATGAGAGAAAAAAAAGAAACAAAATACAAGTATTTACATGATTAGACTAATTTATTTAACCTATGTCCACAAGTAAAGAGACATAATTCTTTTAGGAGAAAGGCGATATAAAAAGAAGTATGATAAACACAACCTTAAAACGGCCCTCTTATATCCTCTAAAGTCATAACTTACAAAACCCTTATCAAACTATTTATAAACTAGGATTACTTGTAAAAAGTTTAATTACAATGAAACTTTATTATCATAGAAATCTAAAGTCATTGATATCCTATTTCCACAAAAGCTTGAGGTTATTAAAATTCTGTTTTACAAGAATTTACGGCATATTTCATAATTTTCCACGTTGACTTGAATTCTTCAATGTCTAACTAAGAATTACTCCTTGCTATATAAGCCCCAAGGTCTTAAAGCTATATGAACATTTACCAAGTCTATGTTATGCCTAAACTTTTCTATAGGTAACATATTTATTAATATGTTAGCTACATCCTTTGAAGTGTGAACATTTTTTAGCAAGATCTGACCAAATGTAGTCAATTTCTTGATCTTGTAAACCCTTACATCCTTTCCTGTAACGCACCACGACCATAGTGCATATGCCTGAAAATCCAAAGATTATTCGACAATATACCCTATAGAAATGACATGTTAGAGCAATCACATTCATTTATTAAGGCATCATACATAACACAAGTATTTAAGATGATCAAAACTTCCCATTTCATTCATAAACGTGAACATACATTGTAGCATTACATTACACAATCCACATATATACATTACCAACAACATCTAAGAGTTTGCTACTCTTTACAAGATGTTCTACATGAAGTGGGATGTTAAACCAAAATATTCTAGCTAGACTCTTTGTGTCAGCTGATCGACTTTTGAGCCATTCTTGCCCCAAAACACAAGTACTAGACTTCAACTTGATCTGCTTAGGAGTTAGAACTCCTTTAAACCTGAAAAACAATATTGCAATTTTGATGAGTTTGCGAGCCCAATGAGTAAACCATCATCGATGTGCTCACTCATATCAGCACACAATAACACATATATAGTCTAGTTTACCAAATATGTCATACAAATTAATAATTCACATCACATAACACACTTCGTTGATTCAAACCATTCAATATTTTATCTCCGTTCAATGGGCATGTTAATTCAACTAGTCAATATGTCATATTCATTTAGTCATTTAATAAATAAGAATGCATATGCAAATGCACATTTGAATCCACTTCATTTTTACTTTGTTGTGACCAAGTACTTATTTAACTGTCCCGTATTCGTTGCGGATACTGGGCTTACTTTATATACTGTCTCGTACCCATTATGGATACTGAGCTCATTGATAACTGAGCCTATAACTCTTTGTGCACATTTATGCGCTTTAAGCTCTTTTTCACTTGGGTCATTTGGTCACAACTCCTTTATTTGTTTATGCATTTCAATGTAATGAGATGCAATAATTCATATATGATGTATTCAGTATTTCACATTCGATATACTCAAGTCATATATCACATTCTTCAGATCAAAGTCCGGCATTCAACATTCAATTGAGAACACAAACTTCCATATTTACATGCACTTACAAAACACTTCCAATACATTCCCAAATATCAATCTCCTCGAACCATTTCATAATTATTACAATCACATGAGTAGCAATTTGATATCTGAATTTTAAACAAAGCAACTAAATTATGGTGAGAGAACATCTAGGTTGACTCACAGGATGCTCCAGAATAGCTATTGCCTTGACGACCCAGTAATGTCTGGATGTGGTCGGTTAATTTGTGCTTCTATTGTCACAAAATACACATATAATTCACATATTACTAAATTGATCAATCATATGATCATTCAATCAAACATATGTTTATATGTATCATGTTCAATGCATGCTCAATTGATTATCCCGGGTATGTATCCTCATACAAAGGTATTGATTCATTTCTAATTTATCAACCATTCACTCATCCAAATTCTCATTCGTATTTCCTTCATGTACTTCAATATTCATACATCCATAATCTATCAAACTCTTTATCAAATGTTTAAGCAACAATCTAGGTTCATTCCTAGCCTTAATCAACACCAAATACACCAAATTAGAGTGACTTGTCCTCAATTAAGTCAACAA
>JANIHZ010000008.1:22893426-22910104 GCA_027478365.1 Erythroxylum rufum
AGATATTTAATAACAATTTTTGACAAATTTTATTAATGTGAAACCTCCTCTCAACTTAAATTTGAGAAATAATTATAATACCCCTCCTTTTCTCATTAAAAGTATAAAAAACAAAGAGCATAATTGATGAAAGTATAACACTTTCAACAAATTTCAATTAATACTTTTTAAGTTATTATAATAAGAATTCATTATTTTGAACTCAAAACTTGCAAAATTTGTTACTTGTTTAAAGACTAAACATATTTTCAAGTGATTATGAGAGATTCCAAATCCATATCATCTCCATTTGTGTTGTTGTATTAAAGTTTCTCACCGTGTCATGGATTTTTACCGCCTGGCAACTAAAACAAACAAAGATCATTGTGATTTTGGTGCCAGAAAATAGATCTTTTGATTAAATGCTTAGATGGATAAAGAAAACAGTGAACCTAGTGATTGATGAAGTTAACTCCTTTAGCAATGTAAATCGGTTCAAGTTTTCTTCTAACTAGACTAAGGGGTGTCTAATTAAGAAAGACCTTGAAAATAGTCTAGCTCTGTTTCTGTAGTGGCAAAGGTAAATGGTGAAAAATCCTAATTAAAAAAAACCTGGCCACAACCACCATGAGAATGATCTCTGGAGGGTTGAAATTTCGGTACATAGCAGAAGAAATGGGTGTTGGAGGATGTTGCATTGGCGAGTTGATCATTTGTGCAATTGTATAGGGTGACTCCAAAAACCTGCAAAAAGGGTTCGATGAATTAGGTAAAAAGCAGGGATTAATTGTGCGATTTATTTTGGATTTGTGTCTTTTTATTTATTTGTACTTTACACTTGCTTAAGATGAGTGGAGGTGTTCATAAAGGTGTTACATCGGTAAAAATGTGATGCAGCGCGGAAATGCAGTACTCTAATCTAAAAGTACAGAAAATGCAGATTTAATCCAAGATCTACAAAGAACTCAAAAGGTAGATGAAAACCTTAAGAGAAACATAGCATTTTGATTGAAAATAGGCAAAAGTTCTTCCGCAATACAATAAAGAAGTATTTATATGAGTTATAATGACCTAGAACCTAATAATAAGGATAAAAAGGTCCTTGTAGTCCTATTAAAAGTAAAACATAATAAATAAATAATTAAAAAGATTTTCTAATCTAAAGCTCTACGTTAGTCCCCTCCACTTGTAAAGAACTCAACCTCGAGTTATACTCTGGATAACCTAACTTGCACTCCGATAAGTAGGGATAAATATCCGCAACATTAAAAGTTGGGTTGATATTACCCATCCATGAAGGTAACTGAATGACATATCAATTATCATTAATTTGCTTCACGATCTTAAATGGACCATACTTCTTGGTATTCAACTTGTGGTGATGTTTAGTAATTCGCTTCTTGTTCATAAACACCATTACTTCATCTCCCACCTCAAACACTTGATTCTTTCTATGTGGGTCTACAATAGCCTTATACTTCGCATTAGCTTTTTCAAGTCACACCTCAACTTGTATTTCTTGGGTTTCTTTAGCAAACTTGGCTACACTCGCATGGATGTTAACATTTTTAGGCAACTGAATAAGGTCTAGTGCATGATTTGGTACCTTAGTGTAAACCACAAAGAATGGAGATCGACCGATAGTGTTATGGATAGCATTGTTGCAGGCAAACTTAACTTGTGAGATAAGAAAATCCTAATTCTTCAGCTTATCATGACAAATACATCGCACTAAATTACACAGTCCTATTCACCACTTCAGTCTATCCATTGATCGATGAGTGAACTATGCTACTATACTTCAAGCATGAATCAAACATATCCCATAAATTTCTTTAGAAATGACTCAGAAACTTAGTGTCTCTATTAGAGGTAATTGATTTTGGAAACCCATGGAGCCTCATCACGTTTTGGAAGAATAGTTTAGCAATGGCTGTCACATCTGTTGTCTTCTTACATGGTAAAAAGTGCACCATCTTAGAGAATCTATTGACCACCACGAAAACTGAGTCCATGCCCCTTTGCATTCCTAGTAAACCTAGTATAAAGTCCATGGAAAGGTCTTCCCAAATATTGTCAGGCATAGGTAATGGCATGTATAAACCCATGTTTGATGCATGACCTTTATAAGTTTGGCAAATCTGGCACCTAAAAATAATATAAACAACGCCTCTCCTCAATTTAGGCCAAAAATACCTTTTACATACCTCCTCAAATGTCTTATCTCTATCCAAGTGTCCAGCTAACCCTCCTCTGTCTAAGTCTCTAATTATCTTCTCCCTCATTGATGTCCACGGAAGGCATAGTTGGTTACCTCTCATAAGGAACCCATCATAAATGTGGTAGTCTTTATATAGCTTCTCTCCTTAATAAGTTTGCCATATTCCTTTGAAGTCTTCATCGTCAACATATAAGTCTTTCAAGTATTTGAAACCTTCAATCTCAACTGTTTGCGTTCTGATCATGGCTACTCGTTGATTCAACGCGTCTGCCACTACATTGTTTCTCCAAGCTTTATAAACAAGTTTATAGGGGAACTTGTCAATATAAGCTGACCATATAGCATGTATCTTAGTCCTCAACTGCTTCATACTTCCTAAATACTTAAATGCCTGGTGATCGGTATAAAGAATAAACTCCTTTCCAATTAAGTGGTGTTCCCATGTCTTCAAAGCCTTCACAATGGCGTAGAACTCCTTATCATAGGCAGCTCATTTTTTCGTTGCCTTGCTTAGTTTCTCACTGAAGTTTGCCACAGGCCTTTTCTCTTGGGATAATACTGCCCTGATACTTATCCCACTCACATCACACTCCACTTCAAATGACTTTTCAAAGTATGGTAAGGCTAGGATCGGTGTTGTACCTAGTTGCTCTTTGATAAGGACGAAGCTTTGTTCTTGCTCTTCTTCCCATCTAAACTTCCCTTTCTTCAGACAGTTTGTAATATGAGCTACAATGTTGCTGAAATTCTTAATAAAGCTCCTATAGAACGTCACAAACTCTGAAAACTCCTTACATCTCCAACTGTTCTCGGTGTAGGCCAATTTTTAATGGTCTTTACCTCATCTTCATCCACTCGAATGTTATCTTTTCCCGTAACGTATCCAAGGAATAGTAAATTCTCCAACATGAATAGGCATTTCTTCAAGTTGGCATATAATTGATTTTCTCTTAAGACTTCGAATATATGCCTTAAATGTCCCACATGCTCTTCAATAGATCTACTATAGATAAGAGTATCATCAAAATAAACAACCACAAACTTATCGATGAAAGGTCGCAACACCTGGTTCATAAGACGCATAAAAGTGCTAGGTGCGTTGGATAATCCGAATGGCATGACAATCACTCATATAAGTCATCCCTTGTCTTGAAGGTTGTCTTCCACTCATCTCCAAACCTTATTCTTATTTGATGGTATCCACTCTGAAGATCAGTTTTAGAGAAAAGAATGGCTCTACTCAGCTGATTCAACATATCATCAAGTCCCAGAATGAGAAATTTATAGCCAATAGTGATTTTGTTGATCACTTTACTATCAACGCACATCCTCCAACTCCTATCCTTCTTCGGTGTAAGTAATGCTGACACTGCACATGGACTCTTACTCTCCCGAATATGGCCTTTACTTATCAACTCCTCTACTTTCTCCCATAGAATCTCATTCTCTTTTAGGTTCATCTTGTAATGAGGCAGATTAGACAAGCTGGCACCTGGAACCAAGTCAACATGATGCTGGATATCGCGTATAGGCAATAATCCCTCTAGAGTCACATCTGCCAACTCCTCTAATATAAATTGCACTTCTTGACATACCACAGGCTCAGGCTTGCTTTCTACTAGCTCTTCCCTTTTAACCAATAACAAATGCACCTCTTTTGTTTCCTTCATCTCACTAATAAATTTGCATCGATTATTCTCTACCTATAACAAAGGCTTCTTGATCTTTCCTTGAGACTTCACGCCACTGATAGGTACTAAAGTATACTTTACGCCATCTTTTACAAAATGGTATGTATTTTTCCTTCCCAAATGCATTGCATCTACACCAAACTGTCATGGTCTTCCCAACGGGATCTGACATGCATCCATCTCTACTACGTCACAGTAGTGCTCATCCTGATACTTTCTAATAGAGAAAGTTACTTTACACCGTTCTTTAACCAGAATTTGTCCAACCTCCTTGATCCACCCAATGTTATAAGGATTTGGATGTGGCTCGGTAGTCAACTTTAACTTCTTCACAGTAGTTGCACTTATAATATTTTCCTAACTCCCTTCATCAATGATCAACTCACACAAATTCCCTAGTACCAAACACCTCATATGAAAGAGCTTATGTCTTTGCAAATCACTATGCTCCTTGCGGGATATCATCAATCTTCAGTTGACAAACACATACGTCTCCTCATCTTCTTCTCCCTGCTGTTCCCAACCATCACCTTCGGGCCCGCACGCTTTCTCTTCATCTTCTTCTTCTTGTTGTTCCACCATGTTTACTGCTCTCCATTTTGAACACTCATTAGATTTGTTTCCTGGCTCGCCGCACCTGTAACACTTTGATAGAGCTAGTTTAGTATACAGATTGACAGATTTAGAAGTTGTTAGAGCTACTTTGTTTGAGCTTCTGCCATTAGTGCTTCCCTTTCCATCACTACTCCTCGTAGGGGTTGTAGTAACCATCTCCTTTCCTTTATCGCCTAGAATCTTCTCACCTTTATAGCGCTTAAACTCCCATTGCTTCTCATTCAGTATAGATTCAACTTTCATAGCTAAATTTCTCACATCTTGCACCATAAGCACCATCTGGATTCCTATCTTCTCCCTTATATTTGATCTTAACCCTCTCAAGTAGCATGAGGCTTGTTTAGGTTGAGATTCAGACAATTGGTTACGAGCTGCCAACCTCAAAAACTCTGTTGTATATTCATAGACGCTACGACCGCTTTGATGACACTGCTGATATGCGTCAAAAGTATACTGCTCATAATCTGGCTGTAAGAATCTCCCTCAAAGCAATTGCTTCATCCTCCTCCATGAAGAAACCAGATTCTATCCTTCTCTCCTTTTTGACTCCCGTAACTGCTCCCACTATATGGAAGCTCCCCTTTTAGACGATAGGCCACTAACTTCACTTACCTATCCTCTAGAATCTCCATATAATCGAAGAATCTCTCTACCTCCACTAACCAATCAAGAAAGCCTTCAATATACAGATCTCCGCTAAAAGATGAGATATCTGCCTTAAGTTTATATTCATAGTCCCCTCTTCGTCTTGGTTGGATGACTTCTTCCTCATCATTGGAACTATTTTCACGATTCCATGACATGAGATTTTGAATCTGAGGATGCCTCGCAGGGTCACCTTCCCTAACAACTGGTTTCTCAATTCTTCTTGTGTTATCTCCTCGAAACAACACTTGCAACTGGTCCTAAATCAACGCTAGTTGTCTTTCCTTATTGCGAATTAACTTCCACACTTTGGGTAACCTACGAACGTCGTCGTTGGTGTTGGCCATTATCAGACGAAAAAACATTGGGTTTTCAAGGCTCTGATACTACCTGATGTAGCGTGGAAATGCAGTACTCTAATCCAAGAGAATAGAAAACGCAGATCTAATCCAAGATCAACAAAGAACTCAAAAGGTAAACAAAAACCTTGAAAGAAATAGAGTATGTTGATTGAAAATAGGTAAAAGTTCTTCCGTAATACAATGAAGAAATATTTATATGAGTTATAATGACCTAGAACCTAATAATAAGGAGAAAAACGTCCTTGTAGTCTTAATAAAAGTAAAACACAGTAAATACATAAATAAATATATTTTCTAATCTAAAGCTCCGCATCAAATTGGTCGAAAATATTGAGTGAATTGAGACATGTTTTCGTTAAATGGGACCCGTGTTCCTTTTAATTTTTTTTGTATAAGTTGTGTTTTTATTATAAATTTTAAATATAATGATGTAATTAATAAAATATGTATACTTTATGATCGATGTTTAAGATAAAATTGATTTTAATCCCCAACTTTAATAAGTTATCAAAGTTAATTAAAACTTTGTTATTATTTTAATATATATATGAATTTTCATTTTATATAAAATATAGTCCGACTTTAACCGTCACCAATAATTATCACAAATTTAAGTGACTTGGATTAATAGATCAATTATTTAATTAATTTATGGGACTTGTGATTTGAAAAAATTAACTTCAAATTACTTATTTTAATTATAGGTTAAACATAACCTAATACTAAATAAGAGTTTTATGCTTTTTTTCATTTATTCACACAAGAGACTAGAGAAAAAAAAGAGCTAGAGTAGTAGGTTAAAATTTTTTAAATTTCTTTGGAATAAATCCTATTTATTTGGCCATAAATTTTTTTTTTCATAAATAGATTGTGCTATTGCCAAAATGTTATGTCAAATCTTTTATGGCCAAATGAATGATAGTTATTCCAAAGTAATAAAAAAAGATTCAATCAACTGTTCCTTTTTTCTCACTTGGTTCTGTTATGTAAATAAATGCAAAATAAGAAGAGAACCCATTTTGTAAGGCTAATTTTATTTAATTTGTAATTTTAGCCTTAGGATAGAAACTGCCTAAAACTTAAATCACAAGAAATAAAATCTTAAAATCATCTTCAAATCAAGTAAAAAAAAAACTCAATTCTAACTAAATATATTGATTAAATCCAAATCAATAAGAATTTTTACCACCACAAGTTACCTTAATAACGTCAAATTAAGTTCTTGTTATAAAACAAAAAGGAAATTCTAAAAAAGTAAAGAAACCTTTCAGTTTGAATTATAATTTGATGATCCTTGAATTACATCAATACTATGTCTCTTATTGGTATAAAACATCTAAGAATTAGAGTTCTAAAAGGAAAAAACATTTGTATCATAATTTAGGCAGGAAAAGACTAAATAAATTTAAATTTTAATTATTATCTAAATAGAAATTTGAAGTTTAACACAAATAAAACACTTATTCCTACGTGATTGGTGCTTGTCCAGGACTCAAACCAGTGTCAATTTTATTATGAAACATTTTAGGAACTCAACAAAGATGATTTTGGTGCTAGTTATAAGCTCGTTCTAGTAACAATTTGTTTTTTTCTTCTCAAACCTCTTGATTTTAGTGTAAGATTGGTGTCGGTTACTAACATGACACATGTGTCAGTTACATTATGCTTCCTTATTCTCCAATTTTTCTCCTAGTCACATTCTTTATGTATTAATTATATTCCATCTTCAAAAATATGTAGAGAAGTGATCAATCTTGGGAATGCATCTTATTTATCTTGAACAATCTCCTTTTCTTGCATCTTCATGATTAATCCTTCAAAGCTACCTTTATGTGTTTGGTCTTTGTCCTAATCATTGAACCTTCAATTTCCTAGAAAAGTATTGTAAGAAATGGTTAAAAAAAAGGTGCTTTTGCTAGTACAAGTTGATATTCATCATTCTCCTGCCCTTTCCTCGAAAGTATTTGTCCTCAAATCACCTAATCATATAAAAATATATCAACAACATTAAAAATAGCACTCATATCACTATAGTTGCTTGAAAAATATAACTTTTAGGCATTGTCATTTATCTTCTCTAACACTTAAAAAGTCTATCTCCTCTAGGATGAAACTTTAGATTTTTCTTGCTTACATATTATACACTTTTCATGAAAAAATTACATATCATGCTTCATATTAGGCTAATAAAAATGCTCATGCAATGTATCCAAAGTCCTTTGTACACCAAAATGTCCTATTAAATTGCCTCCACGAGTCTTTTTAACCAAAAATTCATACAAAGAACATATAGGCTTACACAATTTATCTTTCTTAAATAAAACCACGTCATGCCTATAATACACCATACACATATATATGACATATATTCTACATTTTCCGAAATCAACATCATTGAAATATATATCTTTAATAAACTCAAACTAAGTAATTTAGTTCGCAGTCAAGTAAGCAATGTGTACCTTCTAAATAATTCATCAATTACAACATTTTACTTTCCATTCTTATAATTAATCATATAAGAAAATGTTTTGATACACTCTAACTATTTGGCATATCTCTTATTAAGCGCGCCATAGGATTTCAACAACTCCTAGATCTCATGATTAGAATGGATTATGAATTACTCAACCATAAAAGTATTGTCATGTTTGTAAGGTTCTTACTAATATATGTAGCTTTTTATTATAAGAAGGATAATTCAATGTTGCCTCATTAAGCTTTTCATTGAAGTAAGCAATTAGTTTGGATCTTGCATTAAAATAGTCCTTATACTAATTCTGGATGCACCAAATTCAACCTCAAAAGCTTTATCAAAATTAAGCAAACATAATAAAGATGCATCAGTCAACTTATCTTTCAAGTTATTAAAAGCCTTCTCATGCACATCATCCTATGTAAACTCAACATTTTTTATAACAAGTTCATATAAGGGTGTTATGATAAAACTAAATTCTTTCAAAAAACTTCTATAAAAACTTGTTAATCCATGAAAACTTACCTCATTTGCATTTCTAACTATAGATTGGTCCCTAATTTCCTTAATCTTATTCCGTGTGAACTTATAATAAAACTAAGAAAAAAAAGGATTCCATGCAAAATGCACACTTCTTAATATTAGCATACAACTTATATTCCATTAAAACACAAAAATAAAATTCAAGTGTTCAATATAATCATCCAAGTTCTTATTGTACACTAAAATATCATCAAAATAGACTATAAAAAATTTTACAACAAAAGAATAAAAACATAATTCATTAACCTCATAAAGGTATTAGGTGCATTAGTTAAATCAAATGGCATCACTAATTATTTATACAAGCCATATTTTATCTTAAAAGGAATTTTCCATTCATCACTCTTTTTCATGCAAATTTGATTATAGCCATATCTTCAAATCAATTTTAGAAAACATACATGAACTATACAATTTATTAAGTATATCATCTAACCTATATATAGAATGTCTATACTTTATAGTGATTTTATTAATGGCTCGACATTCGACACTTTTTTAGCACCAAAATCACATAAACCAAACATGGGCTAAGAATCTCCCTTATGAATACCTTTTTCACTAACTCGTCCACTTACCTTTAAATCTCCTTTGTATTCTCAGGATTGGCTCTATAAGCTAGTCTATTTAGGATTGATGAGCTGAGAATTAACTCTATTTGGTGTTTTATACCTCTTAACGGAGGAAAACCACGTGTTATTTTCTCATGAAAGAGATTTGCAAATTTATACAACAAAGAAGCAACAATACTAAGAAAGTTAAAAAAAATAAAAAAAAATTCTTGTATAAAAGTACAAGTAGTTGCTACCTTACTAATATAGAACTCTTAATCTTAAAACTACTAATAAAAGCATTAACTGTCTTACTTTTCTCTCTATTTTGTGCTCCATTCTCTAAATATTTTCCCTCCTTGTACACCATAATAATCTTCTCACAATCTTGCACACATTCTCCCCTTTTATCACCCTTTTCTTTTTCTTGAGCACTCATTTATTTCTTTCCTCATCTTACAATCTTTAGCTATTCTCATCTAATCCTCATATGGTTTCTATAATTTGAGAGGTGATAATACAATATTTTATTTATTCATTACAATGGAGTATTTATTCTTGTACCCATTATAGACGATCTTTCTATCACAACACTGTGGATGCCCTAAAACTATATGATCAATATGCATTAGATCTAAATCACATATAATCTCACCCTTGTAGTTGCCATTAGAGAATGATAATAACACCTACTTTGTCACTTTAATATATCCACATTTATTTATCAATTAAAACCTATATGGTTTAGCATACGTTAATGTAGCTAACTTCATCTTTTTAAACAACAAAGTAGTAGCGACATTAGTATAACTACCATGATTAATAATTATGCTATATGCCTTATTATTCACATACATTTTGACCTCATTACCATTCCACTTATGATAAATGTTAAGAGCATGCCTAGTAACCAATATATCTCCATGAATGGGTCCTTAAACATCGACATCACTACCATCCTCTAATGGTGGCATCTCATCATCATTTGAGCTAACACTCTTTACTTCACAATCATCTATAACAACCTTAGATCTTTTATTTAGATATTAATAATTAAATCATCAGCACTTATAACACTTACATTACGTGACTTAAAATATGATGTAGTTTTAATTTTATCTTTGGAAACAACAATCGAATCCTTTACTTTAACATCTTCATTAGGTTTTGGCACATTTTTATTTTCCTTCAAATTTGACCTCTATAAAAAGTTAGAAGTCAAACCATATTTGGAAGTACCCTTAGACTTTCACCTTAATAGCTTTACACAAAAGTCCTTCATCTCTATATAATGTTATATCTCCACTAGATCAACTATCTCTTTATTCAAACCACTAATGAATCTAGCCACACTAACCTTATGGTCCTCCTGTACATTAGCCATAATCATGGTTTATCTCCATCTCCTATTAGTAATCCTTTCTACTAACCTTGAGTCAAACCTTGCAATTTTTCACACAATCCCCTATGATAATGGCTAGGTATACAACTTTTATGCATCATTACCTTCATCTCTTCCCATAAACAAATAGGTATTTGCCCATTTCTATGCCTATTGATGACAAATTGATTTTATTGCTAGGCTAACTTTTTTTATTAGAGTAATTATTATAATCAATTATATGTTCTACCTTCCTATCCCACTTTAAGTATAATTTTGATCATTTTTCTTTGAAAATTAGGGATTTAAATTTTAATACTACCAAAATTGCTATCTTGTTTCTAAACAACCTTTTTACCTTTCTTAGAACTGGTTTCATCATAACTAGAATCCTCCTCTTCCTCTTTTTAAGCATGTTTATTCTAGAAGATTTATGCTTAGGTAGGGACTTAAAAAATTTAGCCTCATATTTAGAACATTGAATTAGACTTAGATAACCTTCATAAACATCTAGAGATTAATTTTTGCATTATCTCTACCACTACTCATATTTAATCCTGCTAAGAAAATGTTAGTGATAAATAGAATTTCATTTTCCTCACACACTTACAAGCTACACTTGAGATTAGGTTAATAAATCACTATGTTTCACTCAAGTTTGACTTTTCTCTACGATGTTCTCACTACACTTGCCTTTTACCACTCATCTTCCCCTTATAAGCCCTTTAAGAACAACTCTATCAATGGTCTTCCCAAACAACAAGAAGCAATGGAGATTTTATCTTTGACTGACAAAAATTATGATTAACAAGAAGGAAACAATGATAAAATGAAGTTAATAGTAAATTTTCAAACTTAAAAAAGAAAGAATAAAGGAAGTGAAATTAATAAGAAAGAACAAATGAAGTGAAATAAACATGAAAGAATAAAGGAGGCGAAATTAACAAGAAGGTAAAGAAGATGAAATGAAACTAAAAATCCTTTTAAATAGGAAAATGATTAAAACACTTTATAGCATACTAGAACACTTTATAATCATGTTGCGCAATATATGATATTTAGGTTTTGATGTGCATTTTTGGTTCTGAATTTTTTCTTTCTTTTTTCTTCTTATTTTTCTTATTTTTTTATTTTACGTATATAATGAAAGCTAACTAAAAAACATAAGATAAAAGTGAATGGAATAAATTTAATTAAAGAAGAATGAACAAAATTGATTATTAAATTGAAAAAGAATTGGATGATGAAACAAAATCACTAATAAGAACAAAAAAGAAAACAAATTCTTAAAGAATAAATAGCAGTTGATTTAAGAGTTAAAGCTTTGGTTACCACATAGTGCGAACTTTAGGCTAGAACCACCTATAACCTCAATCACAGGGAATAAACCAAATATCATCTTCAAATCAAGAAAAATAATTCAAACCAAACTAAACTTGCTGATTATAACCAAAGATATAAGAATGTTAACCACCACATGTTGCCTTGATAAGAATATATTAAGTTCTTGTTAAATAATAAAGAGGAAATTCTTATAGAGTCAATGAATTATATTATAATTGATCCTTGGATTACATCAATATGCCTTTTATAGGCATAAAATACCTAAGAACTAGAGTCCTAAATGGAAAGAAATTTTCATCATAATCTATGCTAATAACTTTGGAAAATCTAATCCTTATCTAAATAGAAATATGAAGTTTAATATAAATAAACCCTTAATCTAAAGTTCTCAAACCTCCTAATTCTAGTGTAAGACCAGGACCAATCACTAACATGATACTAATGTTGATTACATTATGCTTCCTCATTCTCTAATTTTCTCCAAGCCTTGTTCTTTATGTATTAAGCAATTACATCTTTAATGACACGTAGAAAAGTGATTAATCTTTATAATACATCTAATTTATATTGAATAGTTTCCTTTCTTGCACCTCTATGATTAATCCTTGTAGAGCTACCTTTATGCATTTGGTCTCTACCTTAGTCATTGGACCTCCCATTTCTTGCAAAGGATCATAAGAATGGTTAGAAATAAGTGCTTGTGCTGGTGTAAGCTAATCTCCATCAATTTGTTAAATTCATGTGTCCCATAAATTATTTAAATAGTTCTCTTATCAAGTCACATCACCTAAGTTAATTATGGTCACCAAAAAGGAATGAAATTGAACTATAATTGATTTAGAGTGAGAGTTTATGTATTAAAATCCTTAAAACTATAGTTCATATTAATTTTGATAATTTTTCTAAACTTATGGATTAAAATATTAATATTCCCTTTTTAAATAACTATCCATATGTTTCATTCAATAAAAAATAAGGGGCTTATGTGAATAGAAAATTTTCGAATTTGATGTAGAAACAAACCCTCTCAAATAGTGTATCAAATTTATTAGTACTTGATCTAATTATATAAGTGCCTAATTACTGTAGCTTACTCCATTTTCTTATTTAAAAAGACTATATTATTTCTTTCCATCCATAATTTCTATATACAATAACATATCAATAGTCTAAATATGATCAAGTTAGTTTTGTTTTTATACCTAACATCTAATGACCAATCTATAATTTGATCCCATGAGCTATGAAGAGTGTTGAGGTTACACCATATAAGAAGGCTTAGCTAAATATGATAAGAGTAAAGGCATTAGAAGAATAGGCAATTGCAACTTTTGGGGCTTATTCTACAGTGAACACATAGTCTGCTAATAGGGAATTTCCATTTGATTTTCTTAAAAAGTCATAAGTCTTCTACTAATGTAAACCCACAAAGTGAAAAAAATTCAAACAGACATCTGTTAAACCATGCTAATTGCCACTAATGTAGGATTTCATTAGAATGTTTGAATAAAGGATAGCAACTGAAGTAAAAAAAAATTCAAATCTATCTCTATCATATATATGAGTATTTGTTATTTATGTTAAGCCTATATATAGGAATAACATTATGAATCCCTATGAATTGTCCATGATCCCATTGCCACCTATCATCTGTAATAAGTTCTTTCACCTTGGAATTTATTAGAATAGAGGGTAGTAAGGTAGAAAAGATAGGTAATAGGGAGAGAGGGCCTAAATTGGAACAGTTATCAAACCATATGATAGCTTTTTTACCATTTAAAATAGGTGCTTTTATTTCCTTGGCTAATATATCTCTTAGCTTTAACATTTGGTTTATAGTCCATGAAGTTTCAAGTTTACTTTTCATAATTCAAAAGTTTTTTCTCTTTAGATATTCTTCATGCATCCACTTCACCTATAAGGTCTTACTGTCATCAAATACTTTCCAAATTCTTTTAGCAAGGAGAACCTTGTTTGTGGTTCTTATGCAGTTGATATTGAGACTCCATGGTTTTCAAAAAGACATATATCATGCTAGTTGACCTTGATTGAGGCTTCAACTAAGACTTTTCCTCACTATAGATATAACACCTTACTCTCGCAAGACCCGAACCCGACATCGTGGGTAATATCCGAGTCTGTGTCCCGTTAGGATGGTGTGCTAGAGAATTCAATCATTCAGAAATCGGTACAAATTTTTTTTGAAACCACAAACACAATATGCAGAAATCATTAACCAATTCAGGCCCACTTTCCTTCATAAACATTTTCAATCAACACAATTTTTAATAGCCATTTGGATCCTTTCACAAATACAAAACACTTTAGTTGTTTCGGAATACAAATTTATACAAAAATTTGTGGAATACACAATTCAATACAAAATAAAGAAATGCAATGCAGACGCGAACTGATCCCAACCTCTATCATTCACTATTTTGCAAACTCAATGAGTGACCATCATCGATGGCTCACCCATTCACATAACACATTATTTCACATTTCATATTCAATTTCACACTTAATCATTCATATTATGCATATGCAGTGCACATGAGACTCACTT
Organism: Erythroxylum rufum; assembly: GCA_027478365.1. Lineage (NCBI taxonomy): Eukaryota > Viridiplantae > Streptophyta > Magnoliopsida > Malpighiales > Erythroxylaceae > Erythroxylum > Erythroxylum rufum. Next base: position 22,907,801 of record JANIHZ010000008.1, read on the forward strand.
TTGTTCTTATTGTTGTGATCGAGTGCCTATCACAAACTTATACAAATACTGGCCCATTGGGCTCAGTCAGAACAGAATCACGGAGTATAGCTCTACGTGCAGAATCAGAAATCACAGAGCAAGGCTCTACGTGGAAGCGCTTCATACTAGCAACTTAAGTCACAACACCTTTATCTGATCATGCATTTTATGAAATGCATCAAATACATATATGTCATATATCGCAATCATATATGATGCTCAAAAAAAGCTCATAATCATCGGACCTAAGTCCGATATTCAACTTTTATTGAGAATTACATTTTCACTTACACGCAAATGCTCATTCATTCAAAACACATTTATCATCAAGTTATATACACTTAGTTCATCTCATTCATATTCATAACATCGTCCAGCAGTCAATTAATACAAAATTCAAACAAAGCAAGCAATAAACTGAGACCATCTCAATCCACTCACAGTACGCTCCAAAATAGCATTTGCTTCTAATTCTGGATATGCCTAAATGCGGACGTTTATCCTGAACCTCCTATTTATGCAATACACCATTCACACTCGTTACAAAACTCATTTATGCACAAACAGTTATATGGACTATGTACAATGCATGCTCATTGACAATCCCGGGTACTTTACCAATTTCATAACTTAATCACTCATCATTTCTTTGTCTCACAAACTCAATTCTTTGGTAATTTGATGTCACTAACTCATCCACTAATTTTTTTCCAATATAAATCCGTATGTGTTTAGTGGAGAGGAAACAGAGTCTCTATATATGTATATGAATATATGTGTATCACTAACAATTATCTGTTTAACTCATAATATCTCCTCTTCATTATTATTTCATTTCAGCTCAACATATCATAACCTAATCAAAATCTATCATTTTTCATAATCATCAAAAGCAAAAATATTCACTACATATATTCATCACATTTTCTACATTTCTGCACTTTCATTTTTCTGCATATTCAACCTTTGCATTCACTTCACTGTCTTCTTCTAGCTATCACTTTAATCTTCCTTTCTCAGCTCTAAACATCGTCATACACTTTTTCATTGATCTTTCAACTCCAAAAATCATTTATGCAATCTCTTATAACATTTTGATCATTAAATCCAAAGAAGATCATATATATGACATACTCAAAATCTCCTTTCTTATTTTCCAGCAAATTTGAATATCACTGTTCTTAACCATTTAATAGTGAGCTAACGTGATGCATGCTTCATTTCATACAAAAATACAGAATCAAAACAACTTACTTGTTTAAAGCTCTAACATCTTCAGATCACGTGAACCCTAGTTCCTCATGCAACCAAGTACATCAACTTGAAAGTTGAAAGGGGCGGGGGCTTCAGTTTTTCTTGGGACAAAAAAAAAAAGAAATATCAAAGTGGAAGTGATGACAAACAGAGAAAAGAAAGATTTAACTTTGTGAATATTTGATGAAAAACTCTGTGTTAGAGGAACTCTAAATAAAGAAGTTTTAAGAAGGATAAAGACAAGGACAACAACTTGTCTTTCAAGGTTATTAAAGCTTAACTTTAAAGCCTGGATACCTTTCCATTTCTTATCCACTCATCCACTTCCCTTCATTAAGACTAACTTAAGTATAATTTATACTTAAGTTTGAAACTCAATAATACCACTACATCACAAGTTATAACCTATTAAATCACTTCCAAATTTTTCCAGAAAACATCATTTCTGGTCAACTTTGCATGTTTTTTGACCCTGATACTGAAGTTATTTCACAACACTTTCTTCTAGAAACATGTTCCACTATGTCTTATGTTCCCATTGACACCAAAATCATTCAATTTGGTATTTTCAGATCCATATATAATTAAAATACCGAAGTATGTTTTGTGAAACAATATCAGTTCACTGTTCCAACCGATCCCCTTACTTTCATTCGATCAATCTTTTTTAAATCAATTCAGAATGCGACCAATATTTTTGGAGAGGTATAAAAATGTCTTATTAATCTAATGGTTCAAGAATTACTTCATTTAGAGGTCGGATGAGAAAGTTATGACCGAAAGAATCAAACAAGGTTTTGTCCTCAATTCATATTGCACCCATTGTGGGACAATTGGCATAACTTGCTCTAGAGATATCAGATCAAGTAGTTCTTTAGATGTTTACAAAGGGGACTTCAAGATCTACAGCCTTCATCAAGACCTTGATGATAAATTCTATAGTCTAGAGTGTCAAATTTGGACCAGAAGATGTTCTGGTCAACATAAGATGAAGCAAAAAGTCAACCTAAGACGAAGGGTGAGACGAAT
>JANIHZ010000008.1:22910204-22922055 GCA_027478365.1 Erythroxylum rufum
CCTTCACTAAATCTAACACTTAAATTTTTATTTCTAGTCTTTCTACTCCATTTCATTCTACTCATTCACTATAACCATAATTCTCAATCTATCCCATTACTATTCAATATACCTGGAATGTCAATGAGTGCATGTACAATTATTTTTATGTGTGCAAAGATTCAATATTTATGTGCATGAGTATGTCACATAATGCATGAGCATGAAACACATTTATAATCTCTCAATGAATCTCTCACATTTACAATTTTAGCCTTAAGATGGGTAATGGGATGTTACAATAGAAACTTTTTAAATAGTCCTTCCAAAAACTTAATGAGATTTTAAGGAAAGAATAAATGGGAGCTCTTGTATATATGTAAGCTATTGAGGATTGTAGTGATCCTACATAAGAAAGAGTTTTGTTTTCTATCTACCAATTCTTTTCAAAACTAAGCCAAAAAGTGGATCATAGTCTTAATAAGTTATTTTAGATGTGGTAATTGGAATACTCAAGTATCTAAAGGAAGGTTTTCATAGCTAAAGACCTATAATATTGGATAACTCCATAGCTAACTTATATGAGCAAGATGATAAAAATAAGTGACTTTTGGAATTATTTACTTTAAGACCAGACAATTCAGAGAAATAATTCAAAGATTGTATAAGGGTATTAATAGAGAGCTTATTAGCGTTACTAAAAAGGATCAATACATAAGCAAATGAGATATTTCAAAAGCTTAAAGTTCTTACATTTGTAGTGATATATAAAAAGCACGCCCTATGAAATTTTATGAGCAATAAGTCTAATTATAACCTCAATGCAAATTGAAAAGATGTAAGGTGACATAACCTCAATGCAAATTGAAAAGATGTAAGGTGACATAGGGACACCTTACCTAATCCCTTTTGCCTTTTTGAATAAAGTAGTGACCTCTTTATTGATGAGTATACTACATGAATCTATAGAAATATGTTAGAAGATCAAATCAATGAAAGTTAGTGGGAAACCAAAGGCTTGTATAACTGACAGATGAATTTTTACCTAATAATTTTAAATGCTTTACAGAAATCAATCTTTAAAGCACTACTTCTAATTGAATTTTTTTTACTGTGATAAGAGTTAAATGATTCTTCAGCTATCAAGACATTATCTTCAATTCTTCTATCTAAAATGATTGCATATTGAGAGTGATTAATGATGTCTCCTAGGACATCTTTCAATTTGAAAGAAAAAGCCCTTTAAATGACTTTGTAAACTGTGTTTCATCAGACTATTAGTCTGAAATCCTAAAATAAAGAAGTATTATGAGTTTTTAGGAATAAACAAATGAAAGTTTTATTTAATTCTTTAATCAATGTAGCATCTTTAATGACTTGATCCTTAACCACATCTTAGGAATCATGAAGAATGAGGCATTAAAGTCCTCTAGTCTAGGGACTTTATTAGGAGGCATACTGAAAAGTGTGTCTTTAATTTCCTTATTAGAGACTGCCAAAGTGAGGGAATCCAATTGATTGTAGGAAAAATTAAGAGTTATGAAAGCATTCAATTTATTCAAAGTTAAAGAGGTGATTTCCTTTGCTCATAAGGTTAATTTAAAATGCTTATAGGTAAGAACTTTAAGCTTATTTCGGTTCCAAAAAGTTATACCTTTTAAATCTAGAATACCCCTTATTCTTTTAGAGTTTGTCCTAGATTGTATGTATCTAAAGTAGAAAGTTGAATTAGAATTACCATCTTTTAACTAGGTTACTCTAGTTTTCTGTTTGAGAATAAAGTTGTGAGCATCCATAGTGAATAAGTACTTGCAAAGGGATTCTTTCTATTGTTGCTTCATGAAAAAGTTAGTTAGAGAAGCATTGAGTTTCTTCCATATAGAGAAGAGTATATTTCTTGTAGATATTACAAATTTGTTTTTGTCTTTCTGGAAATGCTTTTTATGAAGAGATTTAAGTTCATGTCTTCTAAACCCTAGTTTCCTCATAAACTTGTAGCTTTCATATCCTTTAATAAAGATAGAAATTCCCTTTAAGATGACTTCCTCAAATCCTTCTAATTTAAATAAAAATTTTAAAATTCTAAAGGGAGTTCTTAGCTTTCTATAAAAGAGAAGCATCTTTACCTCTAAAGGGGCGTGATCAGATATAAGGGGAGGGGGAATTAAAAAACCTTTGTTATTAGGTCAAGTAGACACCTAGGAAGAATTTATTTAACCCCTATCAAGCTTTTTCATAATAAGCCACTCTCCTTCCTATTTTTTAGACTAGTTAAAAATATAGCCTCTGTATATAAAATCAATTAAGCCAATTTTGTGTAAACATGTTTTAAAGTTTTCATCAGTTTAACTTTAACTTAGAGCCTTCAACCTCATGGGAAAAAGAATATAGTAAAAGACTTTCATCAATAACCAAGGACCTGAGATAGAGATAGAGACAAAAAAGTCTCCAAGTCTCTCCATAGTTTTAATCTTTGATAAGCAAAATTAGTTGCACATATGTAAGTGACATTAATGATTTCTTGTACTTGAAAATAATCAAATAAAATGTTTAAAAGTTAATTAGTGTGATGAGTGTCAATGAGTCTAGTGACTTTTGGATTGAGATCTACTAAGATTCTTCTATTATAATGAGTTAAATGGTTAGAAAGAGTCTTCCATTTGTTAATAAAAAACCATAATTCCTTTTTATAAGAATTCTGTTTAATTTTGGTCACCAATAGGCCAATCATACTACGTTTTTTCTCTAATAGATAATCATAAATGGCTTTTTTTTCTTAGGGCAATTTAAACCCCTTACATTCTAAGAGATAATCATAGAATTAAGAGGGCTTGAGAGATCTTCCCCTTTGCTTTTCTCATAAAATTTCTCTTAGCAACTGGAGTGAAGTTTTCTCCTTTCTCCATTAAAGAGTTGGCTTGTGATGAACTAGTACGAACTTGACTAGTTTTTGATTTGCTTATTAATTTTCCTTTTAATGACATTTTCTAGTTTGTTCTTTAAAGGAAGGGGTTTCATTGTACTTTCTTTAGGGATACATATCTCAAAATCTGTAGTACTAATAAAAGGAGGGAAGGAGAATACTTGATCTATTTCTTTATTTTTTAGGCAAAGTTGAAGTCTTAAATTCTTTTAGCTTTGAAGAAGAATGAGGGATTGAAGAATCATGATGTTCCGAGATCTTACAAGTTAGATTCTTTTTAGAAGAAATAGTATTAGCAACCTACTCATCATTTACATTTTCTTTTGTCGAGGTAGATTGAGTGATATGCTCCTTAATATTAATCTTGGGTCTCCAAGCCTTAACTTCATTAATTTAACTAGGCATCCATAGATAAAAGAGAGTAATTTCAAAATTCAAGATCCTTTCATCTTTATTTATGTTTTGAATATGGAGTGTCTCAGGAATTTTAGCACCCCTTTCTACTTTAACGTAGATTTTTAGAATAACCGATTATTTTAAGGCTTGCAATATGTTCATTTAGGCTTATTAGTTTGCCAAAAGAACTGGCTAGGTAGCTTAACCCTATAGCAAGCCAATAAACCTAGATGACACTAGAATGGAAAGCCACTATTCCTCCTCAAATGGCGACCTGAGATGAAACTTAACAAAAAATAATTCAAAAACATTCCTATTTGGATATACTTTTATAACATTCTTTACTAGTTCCATCCCTAATTCTTACCTTGTAATCTCTTTCTTTAACTTCTTATCCTTTCTTTTTCCATTCCTGCTCTTTTGCTTCCCTATTAGCTCATTCTCACATCTTTATTTTCTTTTATGGAAATCATTTTCAAACTTTTCTAGTTACTGTCTTTTTTTTTGCTATATCATCATATTAAATTCTAAACCTAGTTCTTCTAAGGACTTTCCTCCCTTAACATCTTCCACACTTACTTCTCTTTATGTTTTGCCTTTAGCTTCCAACTTTAACTTATATATCCTGTCTAGCTTAGCTCTAACTACTTTATCCATCCCTTAACCTTTAGCCTAAGATAATGTAGCTTATAGTTCCTTCCTTAAAATTTCGAGTAAGAGAACTTGGATTCAAGTTTTAAAGGACTCCATTCCTTCTCCAAATCTACATTACTACCATCCCAATCTTACTGAAGGAAAAGCTATAGTGGCAACACCAGTTCAAGCTCTGAAGGAGGTACCATCAAAGTGTGATACAATTCTTCTTGAATTCTTCATAAGTAAGAGACCTTTATTATTAGCCATAAATAGTTGGGCTCAACATCAATGGAAATAACACGGCTTAAGAGAAGTGCTTGTTAATAAAGATAATCTCTTCCTATTCAGATTTGAGACTGCTTCTTAAACTTAGAAAATAATTAAAGAAAGCCATTGGAACTTTAACTTCAAATTATTATTCATATAAAAATGGAGCCTAGGATACAATTACATAACCTCAAGTAAAAATTGTCCCTCTTTGGATTAATATCCATAATGTTCCTTTAGAATATTAGACCATTGAGGAACATAGCTATTTGGTATGTTTTTTTAGTTAACCATTATGCCTTGCTGAATCTACTGTAGGTGTGAAAAGAGTGATCTATACTAGGCTCTATTTTCTTACTAATATTTAACAAGAACTCCTTAAGAAAATACCTCTCTTAAGTTTAGATGAAAATGATAGCTTGTTTAAGGATGTGGTATTAATTATCTATTCTTGATGACTAGAAGTAAAGCAAAAAAGGGACCCTGGAAGGCATGAGGAAGAAAATTCTTAACAAGGGAATGTAATAAGTTGTTGCAAAAGGATTCAAAAGAGATTGAAAGTAGTAAAGAGATAGTTAATAAGGGAATATTAAAGTGAATAGTAATCAACAAGTTATTGTGTTAACTGATATAAGCATAAGGGAATCACTTCATTTAACTTTACAGGCTATAAGACTCCCTAGTTAGGATAGAGGTTCGATCAATACTGATCAAGATATAATTTCTATTGGTAAACGTGGAGTAGATGGTACCCCTAGTGGCTCTCTAGTAGATAAAGGTAATTTAGAAATTTGAAGTACAGAGAGACATAAAATTAGACTCTTGGATAAGGATAAATTAACTGAAGAAAATCAATCAAACTCAAAACCATTATTAGATCTTCCTCAACCTTGTAAAATGCTTTTCAAGTTTTTTTTTTAAATTTCATGAGTGTTACTATAGGGAAATCTAATAGGAAGAAGAAGGCTCTATCATCTCCTTCCTAATTTCTCTTATATCATGGAGTTTTATAGGGTTTAACAACCTAATTTAGTAGCAATCTTTGTTGGATTATTGTTAAGCAAGTTTTACAATTTATAAAACCTTCAATAATCCACAAGCGCACGAGTTGTACTTTGTAGTATTGAAGGGTCGATCCACGAAAAGGGTACTAGCCTAATCCTAAGTTGTCTAAGGCTCAGAGAAAAGAATAAAAAGAAATAAAAATTATACAAGGGATTACGGAAAGTAAATAAAAGAAAACGATTAAAGAATTGTAAAACGGAAATTTCAACAAAACAAAATTAAACTTAGCAGTCATACAGGTCATAATGGAAATCCGTCAAGAGAGTTAATAAAGTTATGAGAGAGGGGATTTTACCTATCATTAAGCTAATCCAACCATTTATATGTTTATGGGGTGTCGGTTCTAGATAGTCGTAGGGTTGATTAGTCTCTCTTGAGTTATAACCATTAAACCCTAAATTGTAATCCCTAATCGAATTATAGAACTTGCAATCTCTCAATTCACAAATTAGCCACAATTCTAATTAGTTCTAAAGCTCTTTAATAAACAATCGGGTCTCGCACGGGATCTCTCTCCATGAAATTACTGACTAGATTGATTAAGTGATTAATTAGATCGGTTAACTCTTATTAATCTGATCTAATCATTTTTATCAGACTCACCCTCTCGGTTGGTTACCGAAACATGCAAATACATTAATCAATCATAACACCTAAACCAATAAAGACAAAAATAACTAAATCAACATTAACTCAATGTAAAACCCTGAAGGAAAGTTTAGAACATTATTAACAACCGGAAATCCATTTCCATACAATCCATCTCAACTTTATATATTTAAATGAAAAAGGAAATAAACAAAAAATGAAACTTAGGATGGACAAATCGGGAAGGCAGCAGCGTCGGGATCCACTTCTGCTTCCTCCCTCTTCCTCTTCTTCTTCTCTCTCTCTCTTATTTTTTCTCTCTCTTTAGGGTTTCCAAGAGTGGCTAAATGTAAAGCTCCCTTCTCTTCTCTTGTTGTTCTTTAAATAGTTTTTATGTTTTGGGTAACTCTAGGGTTCTTCTAAGGTTTGAAAGATCCAAAAATCCCCTCCAACCTTAAATTTGTAAGCGTCTATGCGTCTACCCAACACATAACCTTCTGTCATGATCATAGGCTGTTGTTTAGGCCCGAATGTCTTCCGAAGCTCCTCCGTTCTTTGATATTGACCTTGAAACACTAGCAAACACATCAAGGTGCCTAAAAAACATAATATTTAAGCTTAAAAGCTTGTACTAACCCATAAAACACTTAAAACACAAATAATTAACAAACTAATACAATTCTAACCTAAACACATACTAAATGATCGAATTAATCGCTAAACACATATCAAACTATGTTCTAAAACACGATGCAATTTACACTTATCAATTATCTTCATATTGTTAAACCATAATTATTTAGTTTTATGGAAACTAAGTTAGTGGAGAATAAATGTAAGAATCTTATCTTTTTGAGGAAACACTGGCCAGCCATTACTAATCACCAATAGCACTATAATAGCATATTAATAATTATATATGATTTAGATAGATTATAGATACTTTATACCAACATTTTGAATTAGCTATTGCATTTATCATTTAAGATGAAGTCAGAGAATTGCAATTTCTAGGTCATGTACATCTATGCATTTAACTACACTTTTCAGAGACTCACCTTATGAAACAAATTAAAAGATATTGGTTATATAATTAACTCCCCTTAGATCATCCTTGGTGATTTCAACAATATGATTCACTCCTTAGAAGCTTAAGGAAATGCGAGCCTCATAAACTATATAAAGGATTCAAAAGATTATTTTATTCATATTTAGGTGATTGACCTTAAAATGGAAAAGGCCTTCTTCACTCAGAGTAATAAGTAGAAAGGAAGCCATTCATAAGAAAGAAATTGGACAAGGCATTAGTTAATTCTTATTAGATTTTAGATTTCCTTTAGAGCAAATTTTCTTTCTAGAATCCTCTCTTCTCTAACCATTCCCCTCTATTGGTTCAAAATATATACACTTTCGAAGGCAACATTTTTTAGGTTCAACGAAAATTTGGTAAACATAAAGGAGCTTGAGGATGCAATTTATAAAAGTCTTCACTTTGAAACTTAAAGACATAAGATGTACATATATATGATAAAACTTCAATAAGTAAAGGAAGTGCTTAAAGAACTCAATAAGAAGTAACACATTACAGGTTGTATCTGAGGCTACAAAGAAGTTATTCAGGCTATAAAATCTTCTATACTCGATCCCTTTTGATATGGTATTACAAGCTAAGGAAAAAGTGGTTTTGAATAATTACAATTGAGCAATTTAAATGTACCACTCCATTTTGAAATGAAGACCCAGAATTCAATGGCTCAAAAGGGTGACAAGAATTCAAATTTCTTCTATAATTAAAGCTTTATAAAATAAATTTTAACATAATTGCCTCATTAATAATGGATACTGGCTTTATAATTGATTGTCAATCTGATTGAGGCTAGATGGCCTTTTCTTATTTCTAAAATTTTATAGTTATGGAGTTTCCTTAGTGCAATTTCTTTAGACTTTAATCAAAGAGTATATTACCTCTCATAAGATTTATATTGACTAGACTGTTCAATGCAAATGATGTTAAGGTAGCCTTACTTGCCCTAAACCCCAATAAAGCTCTTGGAACTGATAGCCTTAATGCATTTTTCTTTCAGAGAACATAGTCTATAACCAGGAATAACTATCTTAGAGTTCTTCAAGCATGGTAAAATGTTAAGGAAGCTCAATAAGACCTTTTTTTTTCATGATTCCTAACTTATAATCTCTTAAGACCTCAAAGGAATTTATACTAATCTCTTGTTGAAATATATTTTATAAGATCATTTCCATGTTAATTATAAATACACAAAAAGTATTCTGGCTCACTACATTTATCCATCTTATGGGGTTTTATCAAAGGGAGACATATTAGGGATAACATATTATTAGTTCAAGAGATTTTGAAGAATTATAGTTAGATACATTCTTGTAAGGATTATGTTATTAAAATATACTTCCATAACGTATTTAATTCCATGTATTGTAATTTTATTTTAAACAATATAAGGGCATTTGGTATCCTAACTATTATCGGGAATTGGATTGAATAATGCATTTCTAATCTCTCATTCGGCACTCTATTTAATGGAGAGCCTATTAACCTCATTAAAAATACTAGAGGACTGAGGCAAAGAAATGCCCTTTCTCTATATCTCATCAACTTATGAATTAAAGTCTTAATTAGACTCATCAAGTTTGTCATTACATAGGAGTGCAACTTTAAATTTCACTCAAAATGTAAGAAATTGGGATCTCTATTTTATCATTTATAGATGATCGTATTTTTATTCTTAAAATGCGATCCATGATCTATTAATATTTTAATGTCAACCTTGAATTCATTCAAAGAACTTTCATGCCATTCTATTCATAAGGATAAAAGTCAAATACTCATCTCCTATGGTAGACAATAAATATCTAATTGTCTCTCTACATTAATAAGTTTTAAAGCTAAAAAGCTTCCTCTCACTTAATTAGGCATCCCCATATCTTCCAAGAGACCATCTTCTAGTGAGTTCTAACCATTAGTAGAAAGAATAAAAAGAATAATACCAAGTAAGTGCATTATAAATCTATCTATTATAGGAAGAGGGCAACTAATCAATTTAGTGGTAAATAGTATCCAAGTTTATTGGTCTTCCCATATTATGCTTCCCATAAACGTTGTAAAGACAATAGAATAATTAAGTGAAAAATTCCTCTATTTTGGTGATAACAAGAAATGCTCTAGCAAAAATGAGATGGAGTGATCTTTGATTCCTGAAGGAAGAGGGAAGGCCTAGAATTATCCACATTAAAGTTACAAATAAGGATCTTATGATCAACAAGATTTGAAGAATCCATACTATATATAAAAAAAAAGATCTATGGCTTAATTTGATTCATACACACTACTTGAGCAATGCAAATGTCTAGTTCATTCAACCTAAGTATATCTCATTGACTATGATTTGTATTTTTAAGTCGAGGGAAAAAAGTTAAATTATAGTCTAAGAGCAAGATAAGAAATGGTAACTCAACAATGTTTTGGCATGATAATTAAATAAGATTAGGGCCCTTAAGTAGAATAGCATAGCTCAATCCCATTAGAAATGCTAAACCAGACATTAGCATAGTAAGTTATGTTCTAACAACAACTTTAAAGCTCCTAATATAGTTTCAAGTAAACATATTACTAATCATATCCTCAATTTTAATCTCACTCATAATTTGGAAGATACCTTACAATGGAGTAGACATCCATCTAGTACCTTTACTAATGCATCATATAAGAAATTACTAAAAAATAATTCCTTTAAGATGACTTGGCCTAACCTGGTGTTCATGAAGCAAGCCAAACCTCAAGTATCTTTTATTCTATTGTTGGCAATAAAAGAAAGATTGAGCATAAAAGATAGGTTAAGAAGTTTACTATACCTCCCTATTATTTGTGACCTTTCCAATGGGGGGACATGATTCAACTGCTTATCTTTTCTTTAAATGGACGTTTTCATCCTACATTTGGGACCAAATTCAACTACTTTGTAATTTATCTTCTTCGTCGTTTAACTTACAGATATGATTAATAAGCTCTCTCATAATTGTAATGTGAGGAAAGGTGACTTATTAGTGCTTAAGATTGCCCTTGGTAACTGATGTTCATCTCCTAACCTATAGATGTTTCTATGTAAGTGCACCTATCACTTTTATAGTATAAGTTAAGGAAGTTGATCCCACAGAGACTACGAGTGTTATTATTAACATTTTGTCTATTGTCTAATCAATAAATTATACAGATGGTGATTTATCTAAATCAAAATTAAAGTAATAAACTAAAATAATTCAATATAATTGACTAACTAGAAAAAAATTAAATCAAGAAACGATCAATAAAAATAGCAGTACTTGGATAGTGAATTGCCGTAGGAATTCTTATGCAAATAAGACTTTACAAATCAATTTAATGTAAAGTTCATTGAACCTTAAAAATTCATCAATTATGTTAATATCTTTCTTAAGATTATTGAAAACTAATATTTGGTTAATTAATCAAAATCTTAAAACCCTAGAATTACATTAACCGATTTATGAATTCTTGTATCAACTTTAACCTTAATTTGGAAGATTTATATTAACCTATCATTAGGAGTACATACAATTATTTTCAATTATACTAGATTAATTTATACAAAGGATTTTCCGATACCAAATGTATAAAATAAAATATGAATAAATATATTGTCATAAATCAATTTAAGAACCATAAAGAATGTATAATTTAATCTTAATAAAATTAAAGATGATAATAGATTAAATTGAAATCACTATAATATATCATATTTAGGTACCATAAGGATTTAATTCCTAATTATAGATTACATGATGAAATGCATTTTATTCCCTACAAAATCCACTTTAGATTGATTGAAACCCGCGCCAAATATCTTTCATTTCTTATTCTTCATTTTCTTTGTCGTTCTAAGTCATGTAATTATGCTTCCCAAACCTCTCCCTAATTTGTCTCCATGTTTTACTTTTCATAATTTGAAATTTAGATTTTTGATGGAAACATGGGTAAGTACATGATCATGTACCAAGTTGTGTACTTGAAAGAAACACAAAATCCCATACAAAAGAACACGTTTATAAACACAACCCAAAATGTGAACATAAGTTCATTAACATCCAACATGGATGTGTACTTCTTAAGCATGGTCCAGTAACACATAACACCCATCAATACACCTCAAACTTTTTAAACATAACAACGTAAGTTGACATTTAGAGAAAATAGAGAAAATACGAAAGTACATAAGCATGTAGTAGGTTGTGTTCTTACTGTCCAACTCCATAACTTGGTTAAAAAAAACTCTAAATCACTCCAAACTTATTTGTCCCTTTTGCTCCAATTAAGTGAATTATAACTTGAAAACAAAATATGAATGAAATAAGTATAAAAAATAATTAAATAAACCAAAATAAGCAAACGAAATGTACTAAATATAAACTTAAAAATGTAAATGAATAAGCACTTCTCAAACTTTCTCACAATTAGGAATTTGTTTGTCCCCAAACAATATCTTAACCTATTTGCCCACACTTTAGATCACCACACCTTAAGAATCAAACCAGAATACAATTATAATCAAACAATCATAGAATTAACTCCCACAAATAAACACTGTAAATGATATTTTGACAATCTTTATTAACTCGATTGCATTTTAACATTCTCAAACAAAAGATTAACTTAAGTCACTCGAAGTGTATAGGGTGAAAGTTATTAGAACCCTCAAATTAATGAATCGAAAGAATCTTAACCATATTCTTTCTAATAAATCACATCTCTACCACTATAAAATAAACTAAAAGCCAAAAATCAAACAGTCTTTAAATTAATATGTAATGGAGCTTAGGTAAAGGTTAAACAAGGGTAAATTTTGGGTTAATAACAATGAAGGTGTTGGACCCTGAATCTTTTCTTGGAAGATTGGAATGGTGGTGAGTTATTCTTGTGCAAAGAAAAATGAAAATTCGTGAATTGAAATG